>CAUYPK010014214.1:0-20164 GCA_963574355.1 Loris lydekkerianus
CTGGAAGAGTCTACAATGTTACCCAGCATGCTGTTGGCATTGTTGTAAACAAACAAGTTAAGGGCAAGATTCTCGTGAAGAGGATTAATGTTCGTATTGAGCATATTAAGCACTCTAAGAGCCAAGATAGCTTCCTGAAACGTGTGAAGGAAAACGATCAGAAAAAGAAGGAAGCCAAAGAGAAAGGTACCTGGGTTCAACTGAAGCGGCAGCCTGAGCCACCCAGAGAAGCCCACTTTGTGAGAACTAACGGAAAGGAGCCTGAGCTCCTGGGACCCATTCCCTATGAATTCATGGCATAATAAGCATATAACATAGCACACAAGAGTAACAGTGGACCCATGTTTTTAGGTGCAGGAACCTATTTATTCCCTATGAGCTCATGGCATAATATGTGTACCGCATAGCACACAGGATAACCAATAGTCCCCATGTAACAGTGACACAAGGTGCTGGAACCTATTTCCCATGAATTCAAAAGTCAATCAACACTTTGTCACATTCAAAGGCAAGGTGCCTCCCTGAGCTACTGGAACCTCTTCCCCTGTGAATTCATGGCATGGTAGATACAAATAATAGCATAAAAATGTTTCTTGTTCATTCACTACAAGTGTGATCTTTTTTTCCCCTAAGAAGTATTAAAGCAAATTTTAATGTGTCTTAAAAAAAAAAAAAGAAAGTTTGAAAGTTGATAACTATATTGGTATTGTAAAAGAGAATATTTCAGGTTTTAAGAAATTCATGCTGAAATATTTAGGGATAAAAGACCCCAGGAAGGAAATGGTGAGCGGCTTCACCAAAAAAGCACTTCCTTTTAGCAGTGGTGGTGAGTGTGGAGGGGTCGCTAGGAAGGCCCCCAGAGTACCACCTGAGTACAAGGTGGGGGGCGCTGCCTGCCAACCCCCAAGTGCACATGCCACCTCTCTACCGTATGCGGATCTTTGCACCTAACCGTGCTGTGGCCAAGTCCCGCTTTTGGTACTTTGTATCTCCGCTAAAGAAGAAGTCTTCTTCGGAGGAAACTGTCTACTGTGGGCAGGTATTTGAGAAATGCCCCCTGGGGGTGAAGAACTTCGGCATCTGGCTTCGCTACCACTCCCGCAGCGGAACGCACAGCGTGTACCAGGAATACCGAGACCTGACCACCGCGGGCACTGTCACCGGTGCTATCGGGACATGGGTGCCCGGCACCATGCCCAGACCCACTCAATCCACATCACGAAGGTGGAGGAGATTGCAGCCAGCAAGTGCCTGCGGCCGGCAATCCAGCAGTTCCACAACTCCAAGATTAAGTTCCCACTGCCCCATTGGGTCCTACGTTGTCAGCACAATCCACACTTCACCACCAAGAGGCCCAACACCTTCTTCAAGGGACAGAGCCCTCTTGCCCATCTCTGTCCAAATAAATTCAATATACCCGGGTTAAAAAAAAAAAAAGATCTGAGGAATGTCATATTTCCTTGAATAACTAAAAAAAAAAAAAAAACAATTGGGGGGTGGGGGGAAAAGAGGAGAAGGGGAGGAGAGAGAGAGGGGAGGAGGAGGGCAGGGAGAGCCAGCAAATGATATAGTAGGTGGTAGAAAATGGCAACAGATGAATTTGTATAATGCCATTTTTATTATTTACTTTTTGGTAAATTTGAAATAATTTCCAAATTAAAAGGAGAAGAAAAGGCTCAGCACCCATAGCACCATGGTTACGGCACCAGCCACATACACCAAGGGTGGCAGGTTCAAACCCAGCCAGGGCCAGCTAAAGGACAATGACAACTGCAACAAAAAATAGCTGGGTGTTGTGGCAGACGCCTATAGTCCCAGCTACTTGGGAGGCTGAGGCAAGAGAATCGCTTAAGCCCAAGAGTTTGAGGTTGCTGTGAGCTGTGACTCCACAGCACTCTACCAAGGGTGACATAGGAGACTCTGTCTCAAAAAAAAAAAAAGAAAGAAAGAAAGAAAGAAAGAAAGAAAGAAAGAAAGAAAGAAAGAAAAGGATAAAAGGAGGGAAGGAAAGGAATAGCCTCTGGAGTCAGATATAAGGGCTTAAATCTCATTTCTTCTGCTTACTGGCTTTTTATCTTGTACAAGTTACTTAATCCCTTGATGTGTCAGTTTTCTCATCCATAAAGCAGAGATCTCAATAGTACCCATATTTTAGGATTGTTGTGAGGATTAAAAAATATACTTCACAGTGTCTATCTCATAGTAAGCACTCACCAAATTAGCTATTTCAATAAATAATAAAAATAACAACAGCTGAAGCAACAATAACTGAATCTTATGGTAAGCCAGGTGCTTGTAACAATAGCCTTAGTTAGCATTCTGCCCATTTTCCACATGAAAAGCTAAAAAGAGACAGAAGCCAACATTCAAACCCTAATCATCCTTTCTCCACACATAATCCCTTACTCATTACACTACAGAGAGATCAACAACGTGCACAAGTCTTCTAGTTAACAAGTGGTGGCATAAGATTTGTGCCAGGTCTCTTTTCAATAAATGCTGCGTGATTTCTCTTCTTCACATCTGAAGCAGTGTGTCTCTTACTACATAGCCTGGTGTTCAGAACTTGGCAGGTATCCAATAAACACTTAAAGAGAACAGCACTGGCTTGAATAAGACAGAGTGCTATCTATTTCCTCCATACCCAAGTGTATACTAAGAAGAGAGAAGAAATTTTATAGACTGATGTAAAGTATTGATCTAAAATAAAATTGCTCTGTTTTAATTGTTCGTTTGAATATGGCTAATGGTTTCAAAAGATGCCCTGTCATGTAAGGAAGAACGGGGGACTAGGGGGTAGAAGGCTATTGTTCTATAACAGATTTGACTCAGCAATTTAAGCAAATCTCTTCACCATTCAGACTTCACCAGCTTCTGTCTGGAAAAAGTGAGAAGGTTAAATCACATATCTCTAGTATCTTAGGTCTGCTGATCCCAGGCTTTGCATGATTTCTACAAATAGTTTTCCAAATACACAACGTATGAGAAGAGAAGGCAGTGAAGTGAATGAGAGCCAGAAGCAATGACAGGCCACAGAAACAAATCCACAGGAACTTTAGATACTGGACTTATCAGATACAAACAATAAAACAACTCTATTTCTAATATTTAAGAAGGTAAAAGCCAAGCTTAAAAACTTCAGCAGAGAATTGGGGATTATACAAAATGATGCACATATTTGAATGAAGTACCAAACATAAATTATACAAATAATTAAAAACATTAAATGTAAAATTAAGAAATTGATGCTGAATTTAATAGCATATCAGATATAGCGGAAACAAGAATTAGTGAATTGGAATATAGATCAAAAAAGAAACTGGCCAAAATGAAGTATGAAGAGACAAAAGAATAAAAAGTATAAAAAAGAATAAAAAGTATAAATGAAAAGTTCTAACAATGAGGTCTAACATATGTTTAATTGGAGCTCCAGAAGAAAAGATAATGGTGAAGAAATATTTAAAGAAATAAAGACTGAGAAATTTTGTAGAACTGAAAATTAATAAACTATTTTAGTGACCCACCTCTTTCAAAAATTGGATTTTTCCTTTCCTAGGCATTTACTTTAAAAAGTCACTAGATTTGTGTACTTGTTCCAATAAAAGCACGAAAGGGGAAAAATGGAATAGTGTCATAAACTAAAATCCCAAACAAAATTATCCAGATGCCAGGATTCAAAGTAATCCAAAATTTGATAAACACCTTGATATTTCCTCCGACAGCTAGAAACTCATATGATGGTTGTTTACTATTTTAGCTTTTCCTTGTCCTTCCAGGAAAAAAACTGGAGGTTATTACAAGGGTGTTTGCTTTTATTTTTAGCATGAACCTTCTAAAATTATAAACCAGAAAACACTTCTGTCTAGATGAAGGCTAAAAAGCAAGCAATTCACACACAAAAAAGAACTTGCCAGTACAACAGACAGAATTTAGGGCTTTCTTAGTGTTTGTTTTAATAAGGTAGCAAACAAGCAGATACTCACTATAACAAAGTAAGGGGGAAATAAAGAGAATAGAGAAGAAAGGAGCAGCAAGGACACAGGGGACAGAAGAAAGCATGTTTGAGTTGTTCTTACCTTTTTGTGCGCTATCAGGAGGCAATTGGAATGTTCGTGTTCACATGCAATTTCATAGTCAGGGATCAGATCCACCAACTCGCTAACAAACCGTACCACTTCCTCATGCCAGGGCACGTTGGCCATGGTAAGACTGCTTGCTGAACTTTCTCCACAGTAGGTAACACCCTGTGGAAACATTACAACAGTCAGAGGAGGTTACATACCTACTGGAAAGTCATAGAGCAGCAGCTCTCAACCTGTGGATCGTGACCCACAGGAACTATATTAAAGGGCTGCGGCATTAGGGAGGTTGAGAACCACTGTCATAGTGTAAGACTGTCAGAGCCAGACAATATTCTTGAGGTCATCTAATACAGTCCAATCCATGTCTTAAAGTGACAAAAGTCAGACAAAGAGGATAAAATCTGCTTAGGAGATTATCCAGATAGTGAGTGACAAAGACAGCAGGCTGATGTTCTCAGTCGATGGTAACAACGGGGCTTAAGGACCTGTGCTCCAGCTCAGTGATCGTAGCACCGTGGTTATGGAGCCAGCCACATGCACCGAGGCTGGTAGGTTCAAGCCCGGCCAGGGCCTGCTAAAGAACAATGACAACTGCAACAAGAAAATAGCCAGGTGTTGTGGCCGACGACTGTAGTCCCGGCTATTCGGAAGGCTGAGGCAAGAGAATCACTTAAGCTTAAGAGTTGGAGGTTGCTGTGAGCACCCTCCTCATCACGGCTGTCTGCACCCTTCTCATCCACACTCACCCCCAACCCAATTCACTGCCAGCAGCAAGTTCTTCCCCTACAACTTTAAAGAAAGGACACCTCAAGAAAACAGATAAGTACAATACGGCAATCAAAAAAGTCCTTCGCTCTGGAATCTGCAGGCCGAAGAGTAACAAGCAGACCCAAAAAAGTTCCTCAAGAAAAGAACTATTACCCATCTTTGGGTTTGTGGTAAAAAGCATGGCACTCTACTCAGGGCAACAAAGACTCTGTCTCAAAAAAAAAAAAAAAGAACCTGTGCTCCGTGCTGTGTCACGTCTATGCTGTCTAGTCACAATAGTACACTACTGTGTACTAAAAATATGGACACTGCATATCTTAATCGATAGGATAGCTTTCCATTCAGATTCTTGTGTACCGCAATAGATTAATTCTGGAGGATTTATAATCTCCTAGTACAATAATGGGGACCTAGTAAACACCCATAAAAATTCAGTAACCAATTAATTGACTCACTGGGAAAATAAGGTGAGCTTCCATTTCTAGCATAATTGACCCTGGCAAACTTTTTCTATAAAGTGCAGAAAGGGATCCCTTCAAAATTATTCTTTAAGATCACTTTGTAAAGCACTTTGAATATGAATATGTACAAAGAATCACGCCTAAAGAAAACTGTATCTGTGCCTATACAGAAGTACCTTTACACATGCCTACATATACACACACGTTTCACCAATACAGAAATTCCTTTTAAGTACAACCACAGTAAGACGAAGTGGCTTCTAACGCTTTTGAATTCTACCTAACAGCCCAGGCATTTAAGATGCAAAAGTTTCCTAAATAAGTTCTCGATTTGGTAAATTACATAGTGATAAATAATTTTCTAATGATGAGGAATATCTTTAACACTATGGGCTCTTTTTGTTGTTGTTGTTTTTTGAGACAGAGTCTCACTAAGTCCCTCTCAGTAGAGTGCCGTGGCATCACAGCTCACATCAACCTCAAACTCTTAGGCTTAAGTGATTCTCTTGCCTCAGCCTCCCAAGTAGCTGGGACTACAAGTGCCCACCACAACACCCGGCTATTTTTGCTGTTGTTGGTGTTGCAGTTGTTGTTGTTTAGCTGGCCTGGGCTAGATTCGAATGCACCAGCGTTGGTGTATGTGGCTGGTGCTTTAACCACTGTGCTACAGGTGCAGAGCCACTATGGGCTCTTTAAATACACCCAAATCAAACTTTCTCAACAACTGGTTTGAATATCCTAGATATGCTTCTACGAAGTGGAGAGTAATTAAAATAAAAAGACACGTGCACAACTTGCACACACACCACACAGACTGGAGGACATAGAATGACACTGAATTAAAACAAGAAAAACAACCCACAAATGAGCACTGCAGAGTGACTCTGACCCAGCTGATGGCAGTGTTGGGACTCAGTCCCCAGGACTCACACGAGCTCTGCAAAATGTTCTCCAGATGGTTGTTCAAAAGATTAATGGTATACTAAATGAGATGGCCTTTGTGGAATATAAAATATAAAATAAATATAATATATATTATAATATAATAACCAAGAGAATCTTCTCTTCTCTATTTGCTTAGTGATTCAGAGAATTCATTAAACTGAGTGGGAGCTTTAGGTGAATAAAAAAAAAAGCAAATTAATAATTTAGTTCAAAAAATCATTACGAAGACATGGCCCTAAAACCATGCTAAACTTACTGAAATGCATAAAAAGCATAAAAATGACTTGTTCATAGACCGAATTAGTCATAAATGCTCTTTGCTTCACTTTAAATATTGTTTATGATGTGTGAATTATACAAACAACCATGTGTGTAGCTAGTTCTAAGGAATTTCTTTTTAATATTTTGAAAGTTAGTACACTGAAGCATGGAGGTTTCAGGTAAGATCTTATATTCATGACAGTAACTTTTGAAAATATTTTACTCTTTATTTTTTCAGCAATAATACATCATGAAACATTAAGGGGAGATTTGGTTTAGGAATGGAATGAGCAATAAATAAATAAAAAAAAAAAAAAAGGAATGGAATGAGAGAATAAATGCTACAGTTCAGTATTAGGACGTCACAATTCCTTTATAATTGTATATCGCTGGATGGTTTACAGGTCCTTTCAATAAAAGTTCTCATTTTAGCCAGATAAAGCCTTCCTAGGAAAGCTGTAGTGAGTAACTTCCTAAGTCAGCCACAGAGCCTGAGCCTTCACCCTGACAGAAAGGCTCTGAGCAGAAAGTGGTTTCGGTGAACTTGAGCCCTCACTGCCTGGTGTTCTCCACTTCTACTCAGTCAGCTCATCCCCCACTCCAGTCTACTGCAGAGTTGCCCTGACTCTATTCCTGAGCACAGCTTTTCCCTCACATCACGGCTGTCCGCACCCTTCTCATCCACCCTCAACCCCAACCCAATTCACTGCCAGCAGCAAGTTCTTCCCCTACAACTTTAAAGAAAGGACACCTCAAGAAAACAGATAAGTACAATATGGCAATCAAAAAAGTCCTTCGCTCTGGAATCTGCAGGCCAAAGAGTAACAAGCAGACCCAAAAAAGTTCCTCAAGAAAAGAACTATTACCCATCTTTGGGTTTGTGGTAAAAAGCATAACCCACATCATTACAACCTGGTGGCTTCATGATGCATCACACTACCTAGGAGATGGGGGCCAGGAGGTCCTGGGCTGCTGGGAATGTCTGCCTTGAGATTCACAGTCTCTGGGAAGAGCAGTGTTTCTGTAGTTTGACTAATTAATATTCTAATTAGACCAACTGGGTTTTGGACCCCTATAGTTTGATGGCAAAAGAAGTGTTGATTTCCTGAATTTCTTTTTCAGCAATATACCCAAAACATGCCACTTCCTTATCCTACAAATGCTTCAACAGCTCCAAACAGCCTCAGAACAGCCAAAGCTGCTCAGCATGGCACATGAGGCCTCCTGCACCTGCCTCTGCAGCCTGCCCTACTGATGGACTGTCGGCCACTAATGAGCCCTTGCCTTTGCCCACACACAAGTGGCTGGGGAGCAGGCCCACCCCGCAGCACCCAGTCTTTGCCTGGATACACTCCACATCATTTCTTTAACCTGCAGTCAGGAGCCCCCACCCTGTTCATGTGTTTGAACTCTTGAGTCTTAGAGGCAGGGACTGCACCTTGTTCTTCTCTGTCTTCCCAACCAATCAATGCCGAATGAAAAAAAGATCAAGTCATGAAAATATGTCAAATGGTCTATAAAACCAGTGTATGATGCCCCATGATCACATTAATGTACACGACTATGATTTAATTAAAAAGAAAAGAAGAGGAAGAGGCCAAGGGGTGCTCTCGTAAAGGAAAAGATGAGAAGAAATAGCAAGAGGGCACCATCTGCAAACCAGGAAGAGGGCTCTCATTAGACATCACATCTGCTGGTTCATTGATTTTGAAATTTCCCAACTCCAGAACTGTGAGAAATAAATGTTTATTGTTTAAACCCCCCCCCCAAAAAAAAGATCAAGTGATATAATCTTCTAAGACATTAAACTCCAGAACTCTTTTCTAATCTAAATAAAATTTCAGTCATTATTATTCAAGATTTTTCTAACCTTTAATAACTATGAAGCAACTCATGAACACTGGCTAGGTACTGCTAACCAGTAACTAACTACTGTACATGAACAACTGGCAATATTCCTTACCTTTGTGTGCAGAAAGGGAGCCTATGCTAAGACAGTCATTGTGCAAGGTGCATTTGGTAAAGATTGAGCACTATAGACAGTTTACAGTGCTAACAGTAAGTAGCTTTGAATCATTTGATATCAAATGATTACTAAGGACTTGTTATTCTCAAGGTATAATGCCAGGCTAAGAGTACAAAGGCAGCATTTTATTTATAAATGGATCGTGTTATAAAAGTTTTCAATAAGGCAGATGTTTGTAACATGAAATACATTTTCAAAAACAAGCAAACAAATGATGGTAGTTACGATTCTAAGACTGACAAATAAAAGACTATTTAAGCCTAATGAAGATAAAATACAATTTATGGGAAATAGAAAAGAAAAATATGAGACTGGCAATGAAAGAATAAATCAATATAATTTTAAACAGCCTTATTGATTTACTTTAAATAAATGTTCTTAATGGAAAATGATCTAAACATTTACTGGGTCCAGAATTCTCACTGAATTCTCAAGACACACCTATTAAATAGATATAATTCTAATTTTAATATTGAAGGAACTTGGGCTCAAGGAAAATAAGTAACCAGTCCCAGGCAACACCTGTACATTTTAGGGTAGGTATCATCAAACCTGTGCTCTTCCTCCTTCTGCATAAGACTCCAGTGTGTGCAGACTACGGAGAGCCTGGGCCCCGTGTATACACATCACAACGCCACTCCCACATCTACAAACTCCCTTCTTGACCCAAGGGTGTTAACTGCTACTACAGTCAATGTTAGGGTAATTTTTTCCTTTGGCTCACAAACATCAACAGAGAAACTGTCAATTAAGTACATAGAGAAAGGAAGACAGTTTCCTAAATACAATTAGGTTAGTGCTAGAAAACAGAATAAGAAAAGAACTTGAATAGGGAGTATATATTTATGTGACAGACTTCCCTCAAAGTGGGTTTAGTAATTTGTTAACCGTTGAGTACAATATTCTAAACACACACACACACACACACACACACACACATATATATGTATTTCTATTGTAAAGTTCTAGGCATTAACAATAAAAAGACAAGCAACCCCATTGAAATACAAAGTATATTAACAGCATTATGTTGCTTCTGAAGAGACCTCCAGGCATGTCACTAACTAGGGCCAATTTTTATTATCAACTTCACATGTTGGATACATTTACATGACCTTGAGGTACTATTAAATTTGAACTCTAAATCCCTTTGAGAGACCCTAGGGAGAGACTTTTTCCTTCTTACCAAAATCATAGGAAAGGAATCACCCTTCCACATCTTACTGTGTCAGTGGGTAAATTTTTTCCTAATCCATCCTTCTAGTGCCTTCTGTCCCTTCCTACTGAAACCAAGAAATATCACTAGGATGGTTTTGTTTCTTTTACCGACTAAGGGTCTCTCTTTAGACCTGACAGACCAACTATGTTCTTAAAAGCATGCTTTTCATAACATATTCACTTCTAAGTGTTTACTTTTCGAGGTTATCTTAGTCTGCCATACTGTTATTTCTTATCAAATGTTTTTTGGAGAGAGCTTATTTATAATGTTATTTTCAAAACTCCTGTTTTAGGCCATGTTGCTCTGAAAGGCTGGAATAGAGATTTGACATGGCTTCCAATGGATCTCCAATTAAAGGTAGTCATAAAAAAAAAAAAATAAGAATAAATGGGAGCAGAGGAAAAATAAGACCATAACATAAATTTACTCCAGATGACCTTCAAATACTTCAGCAGTTGTTTGAACAGAATCCTTACCCTGATTTTTCAGCAAGGGAAGAATTAGCAAATCAAATGTATGTCTTTGTGTGTGTAATTAACTGGTTTCAAAACAAAAGGGACAAACTACCACTTAGAGAGCGACAGAGAATGCTTGCTACCTGGAAACAGAATGGGTTTTCTATCCAAAGTCACCCACTTAGAAGCCTCCAGGAATGCCAGATGGAATCCCAACCACAACACGGAGCAGGCCTCCTCCTGCACCCTCATGGGTAGAACTGCCTATTCTTCTCTGGAGACACAGTGACCTGGATGGCTGGAGTGATCCTGGCAGCTCCAGCAATGAAACCAAGCTGTGCTTTTGAATATCAAAGTGAAAGAGGAAGGGAACCTTCTCCCAGCTGTGCATCAGAAACCTTTCTTCATGCTCCAACATCTACATAGTAATTTGAGAGGAGCAGGCCTTAGACAGGGAAAGGCAGCCTGCAAGTCCCCTCCTTCTGCATGGTTTGTAGTGTGCTGCAGGAGGACACAAAGGCCCACTGTCATTACCTACTATTTCAAAGACAACAACAGAGTGGTTGGGTAAGTCATCATCTCCTCAGCAGCCTGAAGCTTATCAAGAGAAGCTGGTCTTCCAGGATCAAGTTCCTAGGCATTTACAAGCTTGCACTGTCAGTGGAGTCAAAAGTAGGGACTTAGCACCTGGCAGGGAGAGATTAGAATTTACTTCTTAGCACTTGAGGTCAAAGTTTAGCCTCTGGAGCTGACTGTCTGAGCTTGTTTCCAGCAAGAGTGTCGGGAAAAGGCATTCACTAGAATCTTCATTCCCTGAAGAGGCAATCGGGACTTTGTGCAACTGTGAGGGCGAAATGAAACTGCAGATAAGACTCCTAGCTCTCCAGATGAGATGGACTTCCTGCAGCTGACAGAGATGGCCAAATTAAAATAATGGCAGCCAAGCAGTCATGGAGGAGCGTATGGAGCACCCTTAAACACTCCCATCTTTCATTTCAAAAGGCATCATGCCAACAGGGACGAGATGTTTAGAGACCACATTCAACAAAACAGGGACATAACCCTTTACTGTTAGCCCTCACCAAAGTTCTCAAGGGCCATGAAATGCAGAAGTTCACTAGCTAGGGACAGCTGCCGCCACAGACACCATTTTGCTGGCGCTAATGATCAGCACCCAGCGTCTGCCGCTAAAAGTTCTGCCAAAATCAAGGACTCTGCCTTGACGACCATCTGGGAGTTCTTGTCTGCATCTCATTCCTTGGACTGGTTTGTTAACTCCTTTCCTAACCCCTTTTCTCTTGAAGTTAAACGTTACTTTGCGGAAACTTTAATCTACAACATGTGTTGATTTAATTTTTTAAAAACTCCTCTGTTTTGGAATATTTTCATTTTAATTAATACAACAACAACAAAAAGATGCCTTTCGGACATTAAGTGGTTTGATCCTATTGAACAGGAAAGCATGCCTTCTTCATTTACTGATTTCCTTTCAGTCTTTTGAACTACAAAAGTCACGCATGCTCCTTATAATAATCCGTACAATACAGAATTATGAAAAGTAAAATTAATAAGCCTTTCCTTCCCTTTCTCCCAAATAGTATTATGGAAGTGTGTGTATATATATACTTATGTAAATACATCTGAATATATGCACTTAAAATATAATCAAATAATGAATATTATTCCATAAGGTGTTTCTCCTCTTAGTAGCATACTGTATGCTGTAAACGTCACATCTACTACTTCAACTGAAAAGGAAGATACTTCACTAACTTGCAAGGCAAATGAGAGGTGAAGTTAATAAACATGTGCTCTAACCCTCCAGGGGACCAGGCGCTTGACATGGCAGGGTATTTCTCTGGCAGGTGTACTATGCTCCCCCTGATATAAACTGCTATCTATTACATTTTATTTCATCATTAAAAATTTTATTTTAGTTGTGATTAGAATATATGTTTCTCTAAGAATTTTAATTATACAATCTCTCAAAGTGGTTCATTTTGCTTTTGTAGGTTTTGCCTATTCGATAAAACATTCATTTCCCAAATAGCGCACTCACACCAAATTTTTTATCTCCAGTGCTTTGATGAGGCCTGTCACATAGGGAGAAACCAAATACGTTGAGTGCAAGGATAAAACAATAAAGAGAAAACTCTGTTGTTAACAATATCTCAGCTATAGACAGAAGGCTTCATGTACTTCCTAGAGACGTTAATAACTTGCCAAACTAAAAAATACCCATCAAAAATTATTTTGTTTACCAAGTAGCCATCTTCCTTTACAAAATAATTATGCTGACTGATTCTTCTTTAAGTATCTTGTTCTTTATAGAAAACATGACTGCAAGAAGAAGGGAGGAAAGAAGGAAGGAAATGAAAAAAGGTATAATTCAGCCAAGTTGCTTTATAATAACAGAGGTTTTACTGCAACATCGTCTGAGGCAGCGTTCTGTTAATAGCTAAGTCAGAAATTAAATCACCACTAATCTCTGATGTTGGCAAGATTTTCTTAAGTTGACACATACATTTTCAGATATAATTCGTATCTTTGCATCATTAGAGCTCTTGCCAAGAGTAGCCTTTAGAAATTAAGAGCAATTTCAAAAGAAAAGAATATCTTTGCCCTGACCAGAGGTGAGCTGCTGCCTACTCAGACAGCAGTGTTCCATCTGCTCCACCTCCCAGGCCTGCGGAGGACAGTAATACAGAAAGCTGGGCTCACTAGGAGACGACTGTGAAACTCTGAGGTGTCTCTGACACGACACAGAGAGCCTGCAGTTCCCCAAACCGGAAAGAGCAGAGTTGGCTCTCTGAGGCTGGGCCCAGCTGCCCATCCCTTTCTCTCATTCCAGGCTGTCCAGGAAAGCCATTTGCCTCTTACCACTCCATGGCTGTAACTATTCAACGCTGATGACTTCTAAGACATTATTTCCAGCCCAGTCTTATTCCCCAAACTTGTACACATATAACCTACAGCCTATTTAAATCTATACAAGGATACATGCATTTAAAAGATACCTCAAATGTAATATGACTAATAGGGAACTCATAAAATTTCACTCTGAACTTGCTCTCCTCTGCCACTGGTTTTCTCAGTAAACTATTCCACCCTCCACAAAATTGCTTAAAAGCCCAAACCCTTGTATGTTTAAACTAGCAACAAATTCCGCTGGTTCTATTTCCAAAATGAACCTTAGATGCACCCACAGCTATGTTACCACTGACCTTCCCCAAACCATCCTATCACTTGCTTGATTAAGCAATATCTTTGGAACTGGTCTATTTCTACTACTGCCCTCTATAATCAAGTCATGACACGGCAGCGAGGTTATCTTTTAAATCATAAACCAGATCACATCCTCCTCAGCTTAGCACCCTAAGCTAGGTGCACCTAGTATTTAAAAAGCTTACCACTGAACTTATCTTAAACTCCAATTCCCTTATCTTTGCATGAAAGGCCTAATGAAACCTGCCCGCAGCCCACTTGTCTGATTGATCTTATACCTCTGCTGAACTCAGCTGCTTCCTAGGGTCACATAGGACCTCTGTGCACCGGCTGTGCCATGCCTTGAATGCTCTTACCTTAGACTTTGAATGGTGGGGTGCTTCTTACTATTTAGGTCTCAATTAAAAAAAAAAAAAAAAAAAAATAGTCAACCACAATACCTAGCAAAACAATATATGTGTGTATTTACCCTTTGAGCCAGCAATCCACTGAAAAGAATCCATCTCAAAACAACGTTGGCAGTAATGTGAAAGGGACAAAGACATGTTACAAGCCTCCTGATGCAAATGTATGATCTCATCAATGAAGTATTCTTAAAATACAGACAAATACCCCCCCACACACACACATCTAGTCCTAAATCTAATCAATCTTCTCTTGATATAACTGCAGGCATCAATCCACAGGAACTATAGAGAGAAGAGGAACAGGCAATCAATAAAATCTAAAGAAAAGTATTAGATTTTCATATTTATATAAAATCAGACAGGACAAATGATTCATTTTCTATAACAAAATAAATTATAAGGGGGAAAACAGATGGAAGATAAACTAGTAGACGGAAATAAATGTGAGAGAAATAATCTATTCACAATGTATAGGCCTTATTTGGGAGCTGATTTTAAAATGCTGTTTAAACAAAAAGAATCAGTAAAAGGTGAAGCCTCTATGTTCCAATCAAACTTTTTTAGTTAAAATTTTCAGATGTGAGCCCGGTACTCTGAATAAATGTTTTTTTAAAAAGTACTTATCTTTTAGGGATATGTGCTGAAATAGTTATGGGTGAAAGGTATAATTTAGGAGGTTTGCTTCAAAGTAATCTGGGTTAAAAGCAGAGAAAATGAGTAGGGGTGTACTTGAAAAAGACTGGTCACAAGTAGCTAATTTTTGAAGGTGACTGATAAGTGGATAGGGTTTTGTTAGACCAGTCTCTGTGCTTCTGTACATGTTTGAAATTTTCCATACTAAAGGTTTATTTAAAAGCCAACCAATTACTCACTAGAACGCTATTTCATTTCTCAGCACATTAATGTCACTACATAGTTTTTAATTACCCATTCTGGGTTGACTGTCCACCTTCCACTAAAATATTAGCTCTGTAAGAGCAACAGCTATTATCCCCCATGCCTAAGACAGTGAAAATGAAAAACAAATAAAACTCTTGGGACCCCCTTTAGAGTTTAAAAGGATTTTGACTGTACCATAGCTAACAAAGTCAGCAGGGGCTTACCTTTACTTCAATGAAGTCAGGATTCCCCAGGGCCACAAGCTGGGCATACGCCTGGAGCTCATCCACATTCCAAGCTTTCACCAGTGTCAGTCTGTACACTGTCCGTTGTTGCTAAAACAAAGGAAAAGCAACCTTGTTATCTTGGTGGAAGGCACATATTTACCTAGCAGTCTTATGAACGGTTTTCATCCCATGGGAAACTCACGTGTGGAGATACCCTGCATAAATTTTTGTAGATCGAAAGTTATATTTTGGGGAAAGATTGGAAAAAAAACCCAAAAAAACCTAAACAACGTAATAAGATCCTCGTGTGCCTTACTGGAGGGCACAGGAGATATTGACAGGTTTCTTTTCTCTCCCTCACAGTATCTAAAGATTTCTTGACACAGACTCATTATTGAATTAGATTTAGTAAGGAATGGTAAATTGATCAAATCATTTAAAGCTATGAAAAATTAATTCAAGTAACCTTTAGGCATTCAAGTAATAATCACTCAAATTTTTAAAGGCAAGATTAATTACCCTATCTTCTTTCCAGCTTTCTCATTATTTCTTGGCATTTCTTGTTGGCAGAAAAGGCACATGTATAGACTGTCAATGCTGCTCTTTGTTTATTATGTAACCAGAAAAGGTAAGGTAAGATATAAGCAGAAATTTGCTTTTCTGAAAAGCAATTAAGCAATAAGGCATTAAAGCCTCTAAAAAGCTTATATGATTTGACTTTGTAGTTTCCTTCTAGAATCCAGAAATAAGTGATTAAAAACTGAGAGACCTTAAAAAATCTCAGAACAACATTAGATATCTTAAAATCTAAAGTAAGGCCTTCCTGTTAAGTGGGGGCAAGACCTGTGACTTGCCTTTAATCAACAGAATCTGGCAAAGGTGACGGGATGTGTATGGTTGTGTACAAGTGCGCAAGTGATGATGTCTATGCTTCTAACCTCAAGCCAGACTTTAAGTAGCAAGGATCAAAATCCTTAAGAGAAAAATAAAGTAAGAGATGGAGGAAGTGATAGCAATCGGGGCAGTGCCCATACCTCAGGGGGTAGGGCACTGTCCATATACACCAAGGCTAGGGGGTGTGAACCCAGCCCGGCCTGCTAAACAATAATGACAACTGCAACAAAAAAATAGCCAGGCATTGTGGTGGCTGCCTGTAGACCCAGGTACTTGGGAGTCTGAGGCAAGAGAATTGCTTAAGCCCAAGAGTTTGAGGTTGCTATGAGCTGTAATGTCTACTGAGGGCGATAGCTTGAGACCCTGTCTCAAAAGAAAACAAAACGATAGCAATCTCTTTTGTCTATGTGTGAAAACTTTCACCATTAATAAAAAAGAAGAAATGCTTGACAATGTTAATGAAGAAAAGAAAACTAAGAGATCTTTAATGAAGAGTATTAGGCAGCCATGCCAGTAATTGGAATTTTCCAAGCATGTTTACTCATATATTCTCAAAGGTTCCTTTTAAAATGCAGTATAAAATGCAAGACAGAAATTTTCCTGATTGTCTTGACCTAACTAGAATTCTTCCAATGCCAAATCCTAACAAAAATGGTAGAAAACTGCAGATCAATCTCACTTGTACATATATATGCAAAAATCTTAAAGAAATTTTAGCAAATAAAATTCAGCACTATGCTAAAAATTTTAGGAAAGCAAAGATGATTCAATATTAGACAGTAATAGAATTCATCATACTAAGAGTTTAACACAGGAAAATCATGCAATCATATTCATACATACCCAAAGGCATTTGACATAGTTTAAAAGCCATTGCTGATTTTAAAACAAACAGAATAAACAAATCAAAAACCATTTGGTAAATTCAAAAATTAAAAAACACAACTTTAAAGTAAAATAAAACACAGTGAAACAAAACACCACTATCCAATCAAGAGTAAAAAACAAATGCCATTCTTTGTTAAAAAAAAAAAAAAATTAGAGGCTGGTTGGACATGGTGGCTCATGCTTGTAATTCTAGCACTCTGGGAGGCCAAAGCAGGAGGATTGCTTGAGCTCAGGAAGTCAAGACCAGTCTGAGCAAGAACAAGACTCATCTTTACTGAAAATAGAAAAATTAGCCAGACATTGTAGTGGGCACTTGTATTCCCACTACAGGCAGGAGGACAGCTTAACCCAGGAGTTTGAGAGTCTGAGGTTGCTGTGAGTTAGGGTGACACCATGGCACTTTAGGCTGGGTAACAGAGTAAGACTCTGTCTTAAAAGAAAAAAAAATAGAGGCCTTCCCATTTAGTCACATCTAAAGAAGAACACCTGTTTTTCTTCCGTAATTTTTTTTTTTTTTCAGAGACAGAGTCTCACTTTGTCACCCTAGGCAGAGTGCCGTGCCATCACAGCTCACAGCAACCTCCAGCTCTTGGGCTTAGGTGATTCTCTTGCCTTAGCCTCCCAAGTAGCTAATCTTTTGTAATTTATAATCAAAGCAATAAGGCCAGTATAGAATTAGTGGAGAACATACAAAAAAAAAAATAATTAATTGTAAAGAACGTAATTGGCTTCTTGGAAACCTAAGAGAATTGACTGAAAATTAGATTAGGGGAAAGTGGCCAGTTACCAAATAAAAATATAAAAATCGACAGTTTTCCTAGCATAGAGTAGTGAGTTAAATGTGGCCTCTGGAGCCAGACTGAATCCCAGATCACATAGTAATAATCTTTACCTTTCTGTCTTCAGTTCCCGCCTGTGTAAAATGGTTATACATAAGATTACTCCATGTAGCACTTGGAGCTAAGCCTGGCCTAGTATGTCATACCATGTATTAGTTACTAGATGCCAGCAATGACGAGTACAAAATTCAAGGCAAAGAATATTCTACTTACAATGATAAAATAAAGCTATAAAAATACCTAATATGTAATTTATCAAATAACATGCAGGACAAAGAATAAAAGAAACTTTTATAAGAGACCTAAATAAAAACCCATTTTCATGGAGAGCCCGGATGGGCTCCATGTGATTCCAATGGGAGTTTACAATTCCTCTGAAGAAGTAAGCTGGCAATGATAGCAATAATAAAAACAATAGTCAGCATTTACTGCGTGCCAGCTGCCAGCTGTTGTTACAAAGTGTTTTGTATCTTAGCAAAGATTCTAATATCACTCTAATCTCCACACCAAATCCTACAAAATAGATTGGAATATTATCTTCACTTTACAGATAGGAAGTTAAGGCCCACAGCTGTTAAGTTCATTGCCCAAAGTTACAGAGTTAGAAAGCCACAAAGCTAGGATGTGAACCTGGGCCTCAGGAATCCAGCAGGCTCTCTTATCACTTTGCTATGGCTTTTAAAACTGTTAGATAAAACACACAAGGGGAAATGTACACAGAACTTAAGTTTATAGCTTAAGGGTTCATGACAGAAACCCACGGCCCAGATGCCCTCCATTTCCCCCAGAGTGCCACTGTTCTTGTCTTTTGATGCACAAGGGCACGCATTTTCTAGGATCTACCTAATATGGAAATGTTTCTTCGTGGGATCTGTTTTCTTTCGACTTTAGCAGATACTATCAACCTGATTTCCAAAGGCATTTCACCACGCTGCCACTTACATGGCAGCATCGCCGTTTCTCATCTTCAGCAACGCTTGGTATTCCTAGTCTCATATTTTCTGGATAGAAGAGCTCTGTTATGAATGTATTAAAAACATTTTTACCCACTTCATGGCTTTATTTTTCACAATGTCTTCTGGTCAATCCAAATTCTAATTTTAGTATATTCCACTTTATCATTCTTTTGTTTCCCCTTTTTTTTTTTTGGTTTACCACTATTAGTTGCATTTATTTTATGTTGCATCTATTTCCATGCCATAAGTTGTCGTTTCTTCAGTTTCTTCTGGGATATCTTTTTCTTCTGTTCTACTCCTCTTCTGGTGTGGGGACAACTTGTTCCTTTTCAGTAAGGATCATCCTGATGTGCGGGGGAGCTCGTGGATGGATTAATGCGATCATGAGCTCTGTAAGTTCAGCGATGCATCTTGGGTGCTTTGTTCACCTGGCTATGCTCAAAGACCAGAGAATCTACATCTAAACCCTTAAGTTCAGCATTACTCTCTGCATTTTTAAGCATATGCAGCAAAAATTCAGCACTCTTTTTAGGCCACCGACCCTATGTCCAGCCCCACTGTTTGGCCTGGGCACACCAACCAAGTCCACCATTGTAATGTCTGAATGGTACACCCTGTTTCTTTAAAGTGACATCCTTCAGATACTTGGTGGCTTTTCGTGTATGCATACCCTTGATGGCCTGGGCAGTTTCACGTGTGTTCTTAAAGTGAACACGAAAATTTGAGCCTCTTGACTTGTATGACTTTATGGGATTTTCTGAGTCAAGTGAATAGCAAACCATTTACACAGATCACCCCAGGGCGCTTAGGGGAAGAGCCATTCTTCTGTTTCTTTATCACTGCTTCTTGTGTTCCTGTGATTCTTTTAAAAGAATCTTTCCATATATGAAAAATATAAACTCTTCTATGCTATTCTAGAAGGTTTATCATTGTGTCATTCGCCTTTGTGAGTAAAATCCACCAAGGGTGGTTTGTGTGGAGTTAAGAGGTTAAATTTATTTTCAGATATCCCATTACAATAAATATGATAAAAATAAGTGTCTATGCACATGAGATGGCCTACTTCTGTTTTTTTTTTTTTTTTTTTTTTTCCCCATTCTGTTCCACTGATCAAACTGCATATCTTTACCCCAGTATCACACTCTTTAAACTACTGTTGCTTTATAATAAAACCTGATAGGTAGTAGAGATGGTTGTTCCCAATCAGGGACAATTTTGCACCACAGCAGTAAACATTTGGCAATATCTTGAAAAAACTTTGTGGTTTTCACAAATGGGCCAGTTGCTACTGACACCTAGTGGGTAGAAGCCAGGGCTGCTGCTGCTGCTGAATATTGCACAATACATAGGGCAGTCTCCTTCACACTTCCCCTACAAAAAATCATTCAGTCTAAAACATCAATGATGCTGGAGTTAAAAACCCTAAGAGCAGGCTGTGTACACCAATGGTTAGAGTGCCAGCCCTGTGCACAGGGGGGTGGGGTGGGGGGGGGTGGGCTCAAACCTGGCCTGCCAACAAAAAACCTAGGGCAGAGAAAGTCCTCTCATCTTGTCCTTCTGTAAGAGTGTCTGGGCTATTCTTATCCCTGTGCACGTCTAGATACATTTTAGAATCTTCTTATCAACTTTCAC
>CAUYPK010014217.1:0-41576 GCA_963574355.1 Loris lydekkerianus
TGGGATTTTGTTATGTGGGCTACTCTTACTGGGGTTAGGTGATATCTCAAAGTAGTTTTGATTTGCATTTCTCTGATGATTAAGGATGATGAGCTTTTTTTCATGTGTTTGTAGATTTTGCATCTGTCTTCTTTAGAGAACTTTCTCTTTAAGTCCCTACATTCCATGTAATTGGCAGAATAGTCTCTTGAAGACGTCCATGCAGGGACTTTGCAAATACATTTAAAGTTAAGGACATTAAAATAAGAAAATTTTTGTGGATTGTCCAGGAGAGCCCATTCTAGTCACATGAGCCCATAGACACAAAGGTTTTTACTGGCTAGTGTCAGAGGTTTGAGGGAGAAGGAAAGGTTAAACAGATTAGAAGTGTGGGAGAGACTAGATTCACCATCGCAAAGAAAGGCTTTGTAAATCTAGTGAAAAGCATGAGGAAGAACATGGACATCTCTGGGGGTAAAGACTGACCACCTGGCTGATGACCAGTGAGAAAACAGAAGCTATGTCTTACAACAGCAAAGAATTGAATTTGGCCAACCATCTCAATAAACTTAGAAGGAGATTTATCCCCAGAGTCTCAAGAAAGGACTGCAGGCTGCTGACGCCTTCATTTTGGCATTGTAAAGTTCTAAACATTGCCCTGAGTCTGATCTATGGAACTGGGAGGTAAGAAATTTGTACTGTTTCAAGACACAAAACTTATGGCAATTTGTTATAGTAACATCAATAATCTAATATGCTCCAGTATCAGAAACCTCATTGAAATATCTGGAGCTCAACTTTCCATTGCCAGGTTATTTGTATTTTTCTTTCTTTTTTTTTTTTTTTTTTCATATAGAGACAGAGTCTCACTTTATGCCCCTTTGGTAGAGTGCCGTGGCATCACACAGCTCACAGCAACCTCCAGCTCCTGGGCTTAAGTAATTCTCTTGCCTCAGCCTCCCTCTCTTGCCTCACAGTCCCGAGTAGCTGGGACTACAGCCGCCCGCTGCAACACCCGGCTATTTTTTTGCTGCAGTTTGGCCGGGGCCGGGTTTGAACCCGCCACCCTCAGCATATGGGGCAAGCGCCCTACTCACTGAGCCACAGGCGCCGCCTATTTGCATTTTTCATTTCCTTTCCCTTCTCTACAAATTTTCCTCTCTCCTTCTTGAGAAAATAATTTTTACTTTTTCCTGTAAATATGTTCTATAATCTCTCTAAAGGCAAAGTTGGGTGAGCTTCACATCTGTTGGCATCCTGGCATGCTACTGGCACCTCTGTTATTGTGGATTAGTGCTATGGTTAGTACTGGGACTCGGACATTAAAAGGATTGGATGTTATTTCCCAGGTCTACCCCTTACTAATTGTGCAACCAGATTTTGATTATTGCAGTGGTTCTTCCCATAGTAAATTGAAATTATCTGTTGCTAATTCCTGTCTAGACTATAAGAATTTTGAGCACAGGAACAATAATGTACTTTTCTGTGTATTTTCAAACTTAGACACACTACCTCATACATAGTAACCACTTAAGGTCTGTTTACCTGATAAAAGTTGTATGTCAATTTACCACTTATAAAAATATTTCCATATATTATCATAGTTAAGGATCACAATAATCTCATCCAGCTTCATATCAAATATCTGTGTATGTGTATTTATTTATTTATTTATTTTTTAGACAGGGCCATGCCAGGCTGTAGTGCATTGGTACCATCATAGCTCACTGCAACCTCAAACTCCTGGGCTCAGGGATCATCTTGCCTCAGCCTCCTGAAAACCTAGGACTATGGGTGTGTGCCACTACACCCAGAAAGTTTTTCTATTTTTTTGTAGAGAGGAAATCTTATTCTTGTTCTGACTGGTCTAAAATTCCAGCCTTCAAGCAACTCTCTTGCTTCCACTTCCCAAAGTGTTAGGATTATGGCACTTATTCCACTCTGCAGCCTTCCCCCAGCCCTGCGCCTGGCCCGTTTACCTGTATTTCATAGATGAAGAAACCAAGTTACAAATGGGTTAAGTAACCAAGTGAATAGGCGAGGAGGCCATTATCACACTAGAATTTTTTAGTCCAAAATCCATGTTGTATTTACTCTGTTACAAACAGTCTCCGCATGGAAATTCTCTTCTGTATAACAGATTTTCTCATTACCTGTGAACATCAGACCTGGATCTGAGGCTTGTTGTCATTTGCATCGTGGGATTTAAATTATGCATCTAGTAATTCCCAATGCCTGATTCTATTGGAGACATAAAAGGCACAGTGAATAGCCCTACGTCAGTGCTTTGGCAGACCTTCCCCCTCAGAAACTGCAGTTGATAACTTGATTGAAACTGAGGACTAGGCTGTTATGAGTCTTCCTTTATAAAATGACTGTCAGGGGAATAAAAAGATTAGTCATGCAGAACAAGAACTCATTGACTTTATATGGTCCTATCAAGTACCCCAAGAATTGCTCACAAGTGAACCAGAATGAATAAAATTAATTAAAGCAGCTACTGATAAATATCAAGTCATTTTCTTTTATAAAGTATAAGTATACATTCCTCTGTCTTCGACAGAAGTATGCAATTCTTTCCTCTCTCTCGGGCAACACCAAGCAAGTTGCAGTCGGCTTCTTTTATTCCAAACATTGTTAAAAACAAAGAATATTTTTGGCCTATAGAAAGATTTTCCAACCCATCCATTGTTTATCTGGATCATGTACAAACTAATACAGATAATGATTCTGCCTTGTAACCTTCCCCAGCTATAATATGGATCAACTAGGTCAAACTATGGAAAGTAATAAATAATTTTTTTTGACTCAAAAAATAACAATTTCATTTTTTAACTTAATTTTCTTTCCCTGAACACATAACCTATCTAGTCTTCTTTACTCTTTTGAGTTTCAAGGGATCTAAAAGTGCTTTGGAAAATGATTAAGCAATTATGCAAAAATTCCTCAAGTGTAGTGTGTATAGAAAATTAATTACATGTGTGTTTGTTTGTATGCTTATATACACATACTGGGTATTTATAGATATAGTCCACATTATCAAATCAAAATCCGTTTTGTAAAAACGAAGGCGAGGAATGCCAGTGGTATTGAATGACTATTGAATGGTTAACCCTTGTTAGGGGAGTTAGCCACATCCTTTAATTTCAGCTGTGAACTGCTAAGTATTGTTACACCAATATTAAAGGCAAATCTTAGAATGGGTATAGGTGATTGCACTAACGTACACAGCTATGATTTAACAATAAAAAAAAAAAAAAAAAAAAAAAAAACTTGAATAGTTGGGTCAGATCCATACAGCTTAGAAGGAATTTAACTAATTTTTAGATCCAATTCATCTATATCTGGAATCCCTCACCCGTTCCCACCCAAGGGTGATCTTCTGAGCTCTTTCCCTTCTCCCTTGTTGCTGATGAGCAAGACAACTTTAGAAGACGGAAGGACAACACAGCACAAGGGGAGAAAACTGTGTTCTTAAAATAGGTTTGACGTGAGTTCTTGCTTCCGAGAAAGCACTGTTTTGACTTCATATGAATAATACATGAACTTCTATTGTATTATGCTCTTATCTCTTCTAGTATGTAGTGTTATCTTCAGTGAAACAATCGCTCTGCATTGTGCTCTAATTGTGTTCAATTTGTTACCTGAGCTACAGTGTAACATTGTGTGTGTGTGTGGGGGGAAACACCTCTTAATTTAACATACTGTTTCTTGATATTGTTTTGTAGAAGGTTGGAGAATTGATTCAATCTTACAAGTCTACGCCAATGGTTTGATAGTGACTCCTCAGAGTGCGGGATGCAGAAGGGTTCTGAGGTTGTATTTGACCATTTCTGTACTAGTAAATTTATTACCTACTGTATACTTAGGACATACATAAGATTAATTCCCTTGGCTTTCTAGAGAACCTGACAAGGTAGGGCATTGGTAACAGTTCTTGTGCCTCTACTACTTAGAGAGGTAGGAATTAAGAAGGAGTCTTGGCAGGAGCCCATTGGCACTGATGATCACAAGGGAGCGAATTCCACATTTACGGATAGTGGTACAGAGCTCCAAGAGGTTAAAACAAATGAGCATTTTTCAGTTTTTTTTCTATAAAAAATAAAGAGCTTGGATGTCATCACTCCCATCCTTAACTGAAACAGTATTTTCAAAAGAGAAAAAAGGTGAATGAACTGAAAAACAACTCTTAAATCCTGCAGCCAACTGAAGTTGCAAGGTAAACTGCTGCCCTCCAAATTAGAGATACACAATAACAGTAAGTCATAGAGCTCATCTGTTCAATTTTTCTGTAAACCCAAAACTGTTCTAAAAAATAGTCTCTTGAAAAGGAAGGAAAACAGTGAGAAAATTAAAAAGAGACTAAATAACTTTTCCAGCTTCATCCAGATTAAATACAGGATCTACGACTGAAAACCTATAAATTTCAATGCAGGGCTGCTCATTATAAAGAGATGTTGCTCTTAAAGGATGAGAAAACACAGGGTGAGAACACAGGTACAGACAAGATGTGTACCAAGGGGGAAAGAGAACAGACAAAACAGCGAACACTTCTGAGATCTTTATTTTTCAATGCACTGTGCTAATCATTCCTTTTGTATTACCTCAATTAATTATCTCAATTAATCTTCACAAGAGTGTTAGAGGCGGTATGTCTTATCCTTTGCTCAGTTTATATACAAGGGAAAGCTTGAGGCTAAGAAAGCTCAAGTAGATTCACCACGATCACAAAGCAGGTAAATTGTGGAATTAGATTATAAAACCAGGCGGTCTCACATCTGAGTCTATTTCTTGATACAATGTTCATGTCTCAATTACAAAGAAATGTACTTGAGAACATTTGAAATAAAATGAACATTCAATTTTACTGATAATTGCAGACTATTATTTAAGTCTACTCAATTGTAGCCCATTGTTGAAAATCAAGTTCTTCAAAGAGACACATCTCAGGCATGTATTACTGGACTGACTTTCTTATTCATTTAGTTGACTACATTAAAATAGTTAATAATAATTCACTATGCTACAGGCATACAAACGTTTCAAAGATAAAATGCTTTTGCCCTATATTTTCTTTCCCTAACAGGAAAACCTTTATTACAGCATTCTTCACACATCACAGAGTCATGGTTGTATAATGTGATATATATATTTTTTCATTTATGTAGAAATACATTGCTATTTAATTGTGTACACAATGATTGATGTTTTTGTAAGTCAGAGAGAAATTGGATTAAAAAGCAGGCCTCGCCCTCACCTATAGATCCAGGGTGGAAGAGATGGATGTGGAGTTAAGGCTTCACATCCATCTCAAGAGCATGGGCTCTTCTCCATTCTCCACCATGCTCTTCTCCCCCAGATGGGCCACCCCTGGTTATCACACTTCCCAGAGGCTGCCTTCCCTTCCCTATCTTGTTGTAATATTTAAAATGATGTACAACAACTTTATTATTGTAAAAAATCAAGGTAAACGTAATCAATTTTGATAACTTTTAATTAAATGATTTCTTTCTGTACTTATTTTAATCGAGAAATCAGATTTAAAAATATTTTCAACCTTTTAAACGTTGGATTCTTCACTTATGAACATTTTTTAGAACTATCCATTCTCTGGTTTGTATTATTAAAAGCAATGGCTATCATGCTTGTGTTTTTAACCAGTTTTTATTATTTGAACAATGGGTATCATTCTTATATTTCTTTGGTATAAAATAATATTCTAAGTTTAAATAGCTCCACTCAGAGTGATACTACCCTCCTTTCTTTTACCTCTGCCCTAGAGAATACCAATGTCACTTTCTGTCACCCCATTTACCAGCCTTAGATGCTGTTCTCACAGGCAGCTCCTATCCCCCCTCAGTTCCCCAGCAACTCCCCACGAGATGGGTCTTCTTTGAATCCATCAATGTGTCACCATTTTCCTAACATAACAACAATAGCACCCTCCAGCAAACTTTATTGTCTTTTGTATGGGCTGTGTTTTAAATTGTTATTTAATTAGAAGGAAAATAAGAAAAAAAGTACAAACACAACAACAAAACAATGATTCTTGTCACCTGAAAATAGGAGCAGCTTTCCATCTTCCTTTCCTGTGTAAGCCCTTTATTTATTTGTCTTGCCTTATGAATTGGCTACAACCAATTTTTTGAAAAGGAATGGTGAGAATTAACATCTTGACTTGTTTCTCATCTTAGGAGAACAGCACTCCATCTAATCATTAAGTACAAGGTAGGCTGTTGGATTTTTATAAATGTTTTTTATCAAGTTGAGAAAGTCGCAATCTATGCCTATAATTCTGAGAATTTTATTTATGAAGGAATGTTCATAATGTCAAAATCTTTTACTACAATAAATTACATGATTCTGTGAATGTCCTTCATTAGCTTTTTTATAAAATGGATTGTAATGATTGGTTTTGGAATATTGAAATTTCTTTGAATTTTTGGAAAAAAAACCCAAAAAACCTCATACCTGGTTATCATATGTAATTCTTTTTATATATCATTTAATTCTATTTGTTAATATTTTGTTAAGGAGCTCTGTGTCTCTATTCATAGGGGACGTGAATGTATAGTTGCCCTTTTTTTTTTGCAGTATTTCATCTGGTTTTGTTAATCAGGGTAATTCTAAAATAAACTTGGCACTGCTTTCTTCTATTTCCTGGAGAAGACTGTGTTTGATAGAATTTCTATCTACATCTGGACACATACAGTTGGGTTGTACTTTTCCTATCTACAGCCAATATTTTCCCTTTTATTGGTGGGTGCATTTAGGCCATTTATAAATTATTTGTTCATTGAATAATGCTTAACTTTTTTTTACTATATTTAATTTTTAATTTTATATTTATTACTCTTATTTATCTACTGTATATTTTGTCTGTGAATTTTTTAAGGATTTTCTAGAATTTAATGGTTTTAACTCAGTATTTTTAAAGTGTATCTTTCTTTCGTAGCTCTTTAAATGGTTGCTCATCTACAATATTTTATATATGTAACTTAACGTATATTGATCAAATTAAACTATAGAGACATTACATTCTATTTTATCCCTTTACCCTATCCCATTTACCATATAATTTTTATAAGTGTTGTCTCTATCTACATTTAGAGGTACATCAGTGTTATAACTTTTGCTTCAACTCTCAAACATTACTTAGAAATCTCAATAGAAGAAGTAAAGTTGGGTGGCCCCTATGGCTCAAAGGAGTAGGGCACTGGCTCCATATGCCAGAGGTGGCAGGTTCAAACCCAGCCCTCGTCAAAAACTTCAAAAAAAAAGGAAGAAGAAATAAAGTGTAGTTTTTAACCCAGATTTCCTTACTGTGTTCTTTATTCAATATGGATAATCTTTCTCTGTTACTGGTATTTCAAGGTTTCTTCTTCCATTGCTTCTTTTCTACTTAGAGAATTTTCTTTAACAATTCTTTAGAGTAAATCCTTCTAAAAATAATTTTCCTTTATCTAGACTATCTTCATTTTTTTCTTCATTGTTAATGTATATAAAATATAAAAATTACATAATATACAAAATTTATATATATCAATAAATTATATAGGATATCCATAAAGTTCATGTGCAATTTAAAATAGACAACTATACTCAACTATTTAAATTGCACGTGAGCTTTATAGATATCCCATATAATTTATTGATATGTGGTATATAAATTTTGTATATTATATAATTTTTATATTTCATATACATTAACAATGAATAAAAATTACGTATAAAACATAAATTATATAACATATAGATTAATGTAATAATATAATATATAATATGATATGTATATATATTTGCATGTATAATTCTGGATTGACAGTTCATTTCTTTTAGCACTTGAAAAATGCCTTTTGGTCTCCATTTTTTAAATGGAAAATCTCTGTCTTTTGACTTGGTTTTACCTTACAGTCAAACTTTCAATATTGTCACTGCTTTCAATATTTTTTATCTATGGTTATCAAAAGTTTGACTATGATTTGTTATGATGTGAATTTCTTTCTGTGTATCTTATTTATTATTGTCTCAGCTTTTTGAACTTATAGGTTTCTTTCTTTTGCCAAATATGTGAAGTTTTCAGGGATCATTTCTTTGAACATTTTTTTTTTTTTTTTTCCAGCCCTGTTATCTTCCTTTCCTCCTTCCGGGACTCTGATGACATGAATATTGAATGAATTTCTCTAAGCCACAGTTGTTTGAATTTGTCTATTTCAATCATTTTTTCCATGTTAGTCACTTCCCATTTATTGGTTCTGCTTTCCTCTTCATTATGGTCTTAAGCCATAAATTTTAATAAGGCTTTATTATAAATGTCATGATTTTATATTTCAGTTCTGAAATTTCCACTTATTATATCTTCCATTCTTTATAGAGATTTTATATATTTTTTACATTTGTTTCACACATGTTCATAATTGACCACTGAATTATTTTTATGGTGGCTTTTAAAAAATATTTGTCAACTAATTCTGTAAACTTCTGTCATCTCAGAGAGATGAGATCCTTTGCCTTTTTTCCTTTATTTGTAATTTGAAGTTTGTGAATTCCATTTGGAATCTTGACATTTTCGATTTTCCATTATGAGACTATACATTGTATTTAAACCTTCTGTTCTAGCTCTTTTTCTGACACTCCTCCAGCAGGGGAAGGACCTTATACCAGACATGGTATAGTAAGTCAGGTTACTTGTCCTTGGTTTTACACCTAAGGCCAGCCTTGCTGCTGGGGGGAGTGGGAATTCTACCTCCTCCCTTGGCCCCCATTTATGCCTCCCTGGCTGAAAAGAGTAAGAGTGTCTACTCCCAATGTGCAGAATTTCCTGCTCTGTCTGTGGCCTTCCATGATACCACAGGAGACAAGAGAAGGCCCCTCTACCCTGCTCAGAAAGGCGGTCCTAATTTTTCATTGGGCCCACTTAGCAGGGAGTGGGGACTGTGCCCCATTACTGTTGGATGCGTATGAACGTCCAGGCTCCACACAAGGTTTCCATTGTTGAGTGGCATGTTAGGCCACAGCATTCCTGCAGAGTTTTACTGCAGCAGAGTGGTTAATGACTCTATGACTAAAAGTTTCCGTCTTGCTAGGTTGCCCCTAGCTGCTCCATTGATTAGAGCAAGGAGAATTTTTGTCAAAGCCCTTTTTTTTTTTTTTTTTTTTTTTTTAGTACTGTCCTGCATTTTTAGTGTTACTTTGGATAGAGAAGAATATATTTACCCTATTTTTCAAGGAGCAGAAATTCTTCACTTTAAAAAAAAAAATCTTCTATTATACACCGTAGCTTATTTATGTACTCTGTTACTTATTTTCTGTTTCCCTGCTATAGTTTGAACAGTTATGTACCCATCAAAATTCGTAAGTTAAAACTTAATTCCTAATGCAACACCGTTGGGAGGTGGGAACTAATGAAATGTGTTTAGGTCATGAAGGTCTTGAAGGGACTAATGTCAGTATAACCAGGGTTTAGGGAGTCTACTCTCTTTTGCTCCTCGGCCATGTGAGGACAGCATTCCCCTCCTCCACAGGATGCAGCAATCCAGGCATTATCTTGGAAGCAAAGGAGGTCTTTAACAAACACCAAGCCTCCTAGTGCCTTGGACTTAAACTCTTTGGCCTCTAGACCTGGAATTTAAGCTCTTCAAAGCAATGACTGTCATCTGTTCACTAATGCACATGAGATTTTCTCTTCATTATTTTGGGAATTGTATTAGTTTAATGTTGCTTTTTATAATAAATTATAACAGGGTGGCGCCTGTGGCTCAGTGAGTAGGGCACCGGCCCCATATACTGAGGGTGGAAGGTTCAAACCTGGCCCTGAACAAAATGCAACAACAAAAAAGAATAAGAAAAATAAAAATAAAATAGCCGGGTGTTGTGGCAGGCACCTGTATTCTCAGCTAGTCAAGAGGCTGAGGCAAGAGAATCGCCTAAGCCCAAGAGCTGCAGGTTGCTGTGAGCTGGAACGCCACAGCCCTCTACCAAGGGCAACAAAGTTGAGACTCTGTTTCTAAAAAAAATAAATAAATAAAATGAAATAAAATAAATTAGAACAAACTTAGTAGTATGTGTTTATTTTGCTACAGTTTCGCAACTCAGAAGTCCTGTGAGTCTCAACTGGCTGTTTTGCTCTGGTTTTCAAAAGATGTTGGCTGACCTGTGCTCTTAACTGGAAGCTCTGAGAAAGCATCCGCTTGCAAACTCACTGGGGTTGTTAGCAACATTTATTTTTTATTTTTTATTTTTTTAATTTATATTTTTATTTTTAATTGATAAATAAGAATTGTACATATTTGTGGTGCACAACATCATGTTTTGAAAATATATATGCCCTGTGAAATGTGTAAATCAAGCTAATTAGCATATATATTATTTCACATACTTTTTTAGGACTGAAGTTCCTGCATCCTGACTTGCTGGGTATAAGAGCCTTCAAACTTGCCTCCTTCGTCATGTTGCTCCTAAGAGATCACATATCCGGCAATTCCTTCTCACACCTCTAATCTCTCTGACTTAGCCTCTGCTATCTGCTTGGAGAAGGTTGGGCTTTCAATGGCTCATTAGCCTCACTAGGCTTATTTAAGACAATTTCTCTATTTCAAGGTCCATAACCTTAATTATATCTGAAAAGAGTCTTTGCCGAATTACATAACATGTTCATAGGTTCCAAGGATTAGGACATCTTTGGGGAGCCATTCTGTTTAATGTGGGAATGTTACAAATTTTCCTGTGACGAGGATGCCTTGACTTTTAAAATGCCATTACTAGGGAAGGACCATGAACCTGTGAGAGCTTGCTAAGAGGCTGGATGCCTGGCTGATGTGAATAATTTTATAAATGTAAACAAATGCAGCATTCAACAGAATGATATGGTTCAGCATCAACTTTGCGCATTAGTGATGTAGAGTAAAAAGCTGAGAGCAAAAATTTTTTCCCAGCATCTCATTAGTTGCAGAATCAGAAATTTGCAGCCCATGTTGCTCATCTTCATTAACTGCAGCCTGCTCATGAATAAGCATGAACATAAACTTAAAAGGCCCTTTCCTATTGAAAATTCAAGTGTTCAGTTCAAATATTTACAGTGCATGCATGTATGTGTGGCATGGCTTCTATTGCACAGTGCTTTCCTTCTCCTTCCCAGACATTTAGTTTGATATTTGGTATAAAAACCTAAGGTTTTACTGTGTTTATTAATTACTGTTGAGATAGTAACTTAAAGCACCAGTCTTACCCACAACTTTCTTCAGCAAATGCTAATGTATATCAACAATGAATATGTATATTTTCCTATCCATTTCTTGTGGCTTATGGAAGTATTCTTTTTTGATCTCTATTTCTGCTCAGCAATACCAATTTTATAAATTGCATATTTGTTTTCTTTCCTCCCTCACCAACTGCTACTAGAGTTGGTTAGGTAAACTTTCCACGAATGAGGAAAAGGAATATTCAACTTATACCTAGATATTCCTGGTTCTCGTTCTTTTAAACTTTCACTTTGTGGTATGTTGAACTTTACTTTTATCTGACCGAAAAGTAGATAGATGACTTTTCTTATGTGTTTTGTTCTGCTAATGGCAGTTAGTCTCACATTTAAAATAGCTAAGCTTCAAATAGGAGTTGTAAATTTCTACACTTTTTGATGAATTTCTTTTTTACTCATTCATTCATTGATTCAGTTATGAGATAATAATCTAACAAGTGATTGTTACATGTCAGAAACTTTGTTAAAATTGAGGATACAGCAAAGGACAAAATAGGCACACATTTCAAGTCTTATGAAGCTTATCATTTGGTGGCAGTGCAGAGTATTTTCTTAGCATACCGAGAGCTAATTTTCTTCATTTAGACAGCAGCACGGATGGTGCCTGCTGGAGGTAGGCGATGTGGGAATGTTAGCAAGTGGAGACCAACCATAAAATAAACAAAAGACATAAAAAAAAAAAAAAAAGACATTGGTTAATTTTTTCCACAGCTACTATTTAGTATTTACTATACTTACTATGTACCAGTCAGTATTCCAATTACTTGGAATAATACCTTAATAAATAAAAAAGAAAAAGAAATCCAGTTATGTAAATTTTATACTCTAATTGAATGGCAGACAATAAATATACTATAAAGTTGAAAAGTAAATTATATTTTATATTAGAAGGTATTGGATGAGAGCAATTGAGATGCGAAGGGAATACATTAACCAACAATAAGTGTATTATTACTGGCTGTAGTAGTTTAAGCTGAAGTCCAGTCTTAAAAATAGAAGCAAAATATGTAGGTTTGCATAATTTGTTTCTGAAAAGGATATTTAATAATGTCCTTATTACTCTCAAAGTCCTTAAATGACATTTTTAATGATATCTGGTAAATATCTTCAATTGCCATAACTTCTAAGAACCCCAAGAGAGGCCAAAAGAAATGAAGCATAGGTCTTGATCTTAAGAAACTTTGGCTGTGCAGGGAAAGAAGACTTGAAAATGCCAGAAATCAACATTTGAGGAATGTATTAAAATAAATAGCTACAAGAGCTACTACACAGTGGGGGAAAGGAAGAGCAGAGAGAAGGAAGGAGGGAGGGAGCTGGGGGGGCCACGATGTGTGACACACCTTTTGGGGGCAGGACACAAATATAAGAGGGACTTTATCTAACAAATGCAATCAGTGTAACCTGGTTCTTTGTACTCTCAATGAATCCCCAACCTTAAAAAAATAAAAACAAAATAAAAGCTATTGGTTGAAACTGAAACATTAGGTAAAATTCCACGAATTAGATCACCTTTGGGATATAGTGAAAGGTGTGGGTAAAATTTCAGTAAGAGCATATGGAATTTTGATATTTTCAATCTCTAATGATATGGCCATAATGACAATGACCTCAATAGTAAAAAAATAAAATAAAAAACAAAAATCCCAACGACTCTCTAATAATCAATTTATATTCTGTTTGCCACAATCCCATCTACCCCTGTTACTGCTCATCCTTATTCCCCAGTATAAATAATGCCACAATTATCTATCCACTTCTGCCTGTGCATAGAAATAGTCATGGCAGTTGAAGATACTCATCACATATTTATTTAAAAAATGACTTTTGGAGGCTTTTGAAGTTTTAAGCATCATACTAAGCATCATATTCAGAAAGTTCATCAAATCTATTGATCTCCCTTTTATTAAGACTGAACTTAAGCTTTAAACTATATCCAGAACCATTATATCTATTGCTGTAAAATGTGCTGCCCTAGCATTCAAATCCCTCCCATTCTCTTGTATATTCTTTCCTAAAGCACTTTCTTTATCGTCTAGCTTGAATAACTACCCAGATGCTCTCATAAGAAGTATGTTTTATACTTAGTTCCTCATTTTCTCGGACCATTACCCATACCTCTAATGAGCTTTTCCGTCTTTATAGCTCAGCTTGATCATTCATTCACTTAATGTTGGTTAGTACCTATTGCTAGTTGGGTACCACCTATGACCTTGTCTGGGAGCTGGAAATTTCTTAAGGGAATCATTACAAAGGGCAAGACCTCCATCTTTGATTCCCTAAGACCCTGCCTTAATTTTTGTTCTCTCATATCTTTTCTAGTACTGATGTGTTTATCTGATATCCTTTCCTCCACTTTGTTTCATGGCAACCTATCCTACTAGTGTCAGAGCAGTGGTGATTTATTTGATGTATATAAAAAAATCAAATGGTTATATATTTTTCACATTTTACACACACACAAACGTAAAAAATATATAACCATTTGATTTTTTTAATCAGGATTTATTTTGGTTGCACGTGAAAGAAATGCAACTCAAACTAAAAATGCCAAGTTTATTCTGATTTTTATGATGGTGAATGCAGTCACTGCTCAATCTCTCTTCAACTTTTGAATTTGTTCCCTGATTCCTATAGAAAATTCTCAGTGGAAAAACCTGAATCATTTTTGCTTGTCTCTCAACTAATTGCTATCCCTACCTGTGTAGATCGTTCTAGCTGATAAGCATATTTCACTTGCCTTATCTTTGATCAAAATCTAAAGATATCTTCTCCACCAGAATCATATATCCAAAGGATAATTGTACTGAAATAATCAGAAGAAAAAAAGACAGGATGAAGGACAGACGCTGGGTAAGCAGCATCTACATACGTCTATTAACTCTGTTTAAAATTAGTATGGTGCTAATTTTTAAGTAAGGTCCTCATCATCCAAATCCTTAAGTTGGTATACAAATATTTTTGTAAGATTATTATAGTCCACCTTAGGCCACGGGGGCAACCTTTAATTGTTAGGCATTTTTTTTTCTAACAGTACAAAATTATTATTGTTCCTTAAATTTTCCATTAACCCTCCCTCTGCTATGGTTATTCTAACTGGGGTATGCCTCCTCCCCCTTTCCTTCCTAGAGCTTGTTCATTTTGCATAAAAAATAATCTTCCTCGCTAAACTTTTCTCTTTTTGAGCATTCTTCCTTAGGATGCTCAGTTAACTTGCCCCCTCTTTGCTATTCTTAGGTACTGCTTGTACTATGTTTTAGTTTTAATGATTTCTGGTATTTTTCTGCTTATATCCCCTTCTGCCTCTGCAGTTACATGCTATCTATTTTGATTACAGAACCTGCCTTGCTCATCTTGGTATTACTCTTGCCACATACTGTCTGAGCTTCTGAAGGTTCACTAAACGTCTGTCGAATTTAAAGTATTGGGATAAAAGATAAGTTATAAATTTAACCTTCATTTAGAAAGTCAAAAGAATGGGACTCTCCTTCAGATATTTTCTGGATAGAGATTCTATGTGGTCTATTGCAAACTCTTAATAATAATACAGTTCATTCATAGTTCCCAAGGTATGTATTTATTATCTCCCAATGATTACAACATATTTTACTGTCATATGACAGCAATGTCAAGGATGATGATAAGAACCTTTATTTAAATTGCTTCAAAATAAATACAAACAGATTTCCCTTCAGGGCTTTATGATTGGCATGAAAATATAGATTGCCAAGTAGGCAGTCATGATCCATCTACTCAATGACCCCCAAAAAACTATTAAAAAGGAGCAAAGGCAAACAAAAACCACAAGTTTCTCTCAACTCTATTTGGTAGAAGAATGTCTGTGCTAAAATTGTTCATGCTTGAAAGCAGGGAGTAGGAGATGGAAGGAGTCACAGAAGCTGGGAGACCTGGTGGGGCAGTGGGCAGTGAGGAAAGGTGCTTTCTACCTGCAATACACTTACAGACAGTTGTCAAATACATTTTTAAATAAATTACATATTATTCATAACACATCTATCCTTGTTTTTTAACGTTCTGTGTTCTTTTTCATTTCCTGGTTTTAGAAACTCAGAGGCATGAAGTGGTAACCAACTATCACCCAGGAAATAAGTTGAATAATGTAACTCCCAGACAGGCCGATATGTCATTCCATAATTCAAATCCTTCGTATTTCCTAAAGGTCTTCACTACAGATTTCAATAAAACACATGTGAATAACTTATTGTAAGCATCATGATGTACAACAAGCTATTGCCCATCTATTGTGTTCTGGTCCTGTTTATCCCAATGGACTCTCATTTGGAACTTTTAGGCTGCCAGTGAAAAGCTGCACAACAGTTTAAAATGTTCTATAGTTGGAGGAAATGAAGGAAATGCAAGAGAATTAGACTTTATATGTAGGATATGTACCCTTCCTTCACCCTCATTAACGGAGTCAAAATAACTAGATGATAAGGTGAACATCAATCAACGAAGTGCCCTCCATTGCTCTTAAAAATTATGTGAGTGTGTGCACCTGTGTTTGTATGTTTTATATTTTTAATAGACCAAGCACAAGCTGAATTTGCATGCAATTAAAATCCATGCACTACAATGGAAAGAGAAGACAGGAGACTTCAGTTTCTCCGGCAGTACTGCAAGTTACCAGTCCACGCTGGCTCTCACCCTTCACTTCCTGGGGTGAAAGTGCTGTGAGTGGGAGTTCAGCAGACTCTGCACTTACAAGCTGAGCTGCAGCTCTGCTCTGTCCTTGGTGTTCCATGGCTTCGCCGATCTTTTTGATCACTGATGCTAGCGTGAACTTTATTTTATGCATATCATTCACTTACTCTTGGGAAATGCCTTTTATTCTACTTTTTCTTTTTCTAGTTGATATTCTCAGAAGCCTGAAAGAAAAACTTTTTGAACACTGTCTATAATTTTGTGAATGAATATTACATTTGTTGTCAGGTTTAGGATAATGTCTAAATATCCGTGACTGTTCACTACCTTCTGTAGTCTTCCTTTTATCAGTCCCCTGTACATTCCGTCTTGTCAATATTCTACCATACCTTTTACCCTTGGCAGCTTTCAGTCCTCTGAAATCCTTCCTACTCCGCTTTCTGTGTTCTATTTTCACTTTTACACATATTCTCTCCAAGTGGAACATCTTACTATCTTAGCCTGTGATTTAAAAATCCATCAGGTTTGAAGTAAGACAGATATATATTCCTACTGAGTGCATACTCTCCAAAGTTAATAAAAGGAGCTCTTTCAAGTAAAAGAAAGCTCTTTAAAAAAAGAGCCCAGTCAAAGAAAACAAATTTATTAATCACCCCACTTTATCTTTCCCTTCCTACTACCCTTTCTAGCCTCTATTAACCATCTTTCTATATTCAGTTAGAAAGAATAAACAATATTTGATAGCACAAAATGATCACAATCAGTAATCAGTTATGATAAACTTTAACTAAAAAAGTAGAATTAGAATGCTCCAAACACGTATAAATGATAAATGCCTGAAATGATAGATACCTCAATTGCCCTGATTTGATTTATACATATTGTATGCCTGTATCAAATCTCACATGTATCCTATAAGTATATACAACTCCTATGTATCCATGATAATTAAAATTTTTTAAATGAAAAAGAAACAAATATAATTATAATTCAGTTTGTCAGATGCCTAGGAAAGGATATATTTAATATAGTGTTGAAGATATAATAGATTTGCCTAATGCTATGTACCTAATAGTGTCCCTTCAAAATTTCGTATGTTGAATCCCTAACCCCAACATGATATTATTTGGAAATGAGACCCTGAGAGATAATGGAGCCTTCATAATGTGATAGGTTTGCTTATAGAAAAGGAAGAGACCCCAGAGTTTTCCCCCCTCTAGTCTCTCTTTCTGTGCAAGTGCAGAGGAAAGGCCTAGGTAGATGGAATGAGAAGGTGCCCACGGCAACCCAGACGGAAGCCTCACAGGCACTAGGCCTGGTGAAACTTTGACCTTGGCCTTTCTGTCTCAGGAACTGAGTATAAAATAGGTTGTTAAGCCACTCAGATTATGATCTTTTGCATGACCACCCAAGTTGACTATGACACTTGGCATTTCATCCATATTTCCTTTATAATAGGAAGAATGATTATGGGTTTAGGAATCAAAGTCCACAGCTTCCATAATTATTCACTGAGAACTTAAAGTGTTTAATTTTTCTCATACTTATTGTTTTTTATTATTAAGAGTAGATAAGAATCTATCTTGAGTTTAGAGAGATAAAATGTTTGGGCTGCATTATTATCTGTGTATAGATGAGTTTTAATTACTCATCTTGCTGCAGAAATGGCTTTGGGGATTCTCCCCTTTCTTCACCAGGCATTCGCCTGGCAAATTGACATGAAGATGGAGAGATGGCATGTTGTAATGTCAACACGTTCCATAGTGATTAGCACTGGAAATAACATGAATATTATTGTAGAGGTAGTAGAGGTAAGGTTTAAAACAAGAATATAATCTTTTTTCATAGTTGAATAAATGTTTTGTTACAGTCTTTTAAATTCCGTTTATTTGTTGATGAAGATTTTCATTGATTTTACATCTTGGACACTGTGAATAGTGATGCAACAAAGATAGGGGTACAGGTATCCCTTCAATGCTGGCTTCCTTTCCTTTGCATACATACCCAGACATGGTAGTGCTGTATTGTACAATATTTCAATTTTCAGATTTTCAAGAAGCAACCATATTATTTTCTATACCGGATGTTCCAATTTACATTCCCTTCAACAGCATATGAATTCCTCCTTCTGAACATTCTCATCAGCATTTGTTACTTTTTTGTCTTCTTGGTAATAGCTATTCTTCTTGGGGTGAGATATCTAATTGTGGTTTTGATTTGTACTTTCCTGATGATTAGTACCAATGTTTGTTTAGTTCTGCTCTGACCTTTATTTCCTTCCTTCTACTGATTTTGTGTTTGATTTTTCTCTTGCTTTTCTTTTTCCTCAAGCAGCCCTGTTAGGTTATTCAAAATCTTTCTATTTCTTTTCTCATTTTAAAAAGACATGCAATTGCATTCTTCCCTTAGTATTATATACAATTTAGCTCATAAAATCTAAGCCCACTCATTTTTCCTATTTTTAACAATTTTTAATTTTTCTGGGTACATAGTAACACATCTTCTTCCTGTTAGGAATCATTAATTCACTAAGGCCTCAAATTTAGTAGGAAATGAGAGAAATACAACTTAAGCATGCCTAATTGACCCAACATTTTTCACTCTTCCAGTATTATTTCATTCATCAGAAATTGCAATTTTCATTTGCATTCTTATTACTATCTAAGAATGAATCCAACTTTTCTAATTTTCTCCCCAAACTTTACAGTAAGGATATAAACAAATGTGTTGTGCCTAATTTCTAAAATGGAAATGCAAAGAAAAGTTTTGGCAAATCTGCCAGGAAAACAAACAAAACAAAGCTCTCAGAACCAAGGTCTGGAAACAGATTCCCTCTATCACATTGCTGAGTTAAGTTGAAACAGACTTTTCATAATTTTGCTTTTGTTTTGACTGGTATGAATATTTAGTAACACAGTTTTTGTAATATTACTTTTCAAGGCTACTTTTGATTCAAATCCTCCAGGAATATTAGACTCCTCCAAGCCTAGTTTAAGATCTAAATCTTCAGTGAATCTTTCTAGATTCTTAAGTCATTGATATATTTCTTCTCTAGAGTCCCATAGTAGTTTATATCATTGTGGTTATTCTTAAATCAATGTAGATATGAATATAATTTTGTGTTTTCCTGTGTTCAGTAAGACTTCTTGGAGGACATGAATATCTACCCTGTGGTTTTATGTAGTCAGATGCCCTAGAACATGAGAGCTGCACACTCAGTATTTGCTCGAGTGAATTGTTGAAAAGTCATCTAAACATGGTGAGACCAGCGGAGACTAAAAGACTGTCACTTGTCAAGAGAGATCAGGTGGGAAGCACACAGGAAGGGTGGGAGATGGTGAGAGCAAGTGAAGCAGCAAATTACCCCGACATCTTAAACAGCGGATAGGGCTGTAATTTTGAACTGAAATGTTTCCATGACCACTGCTGTGGTAATTGTCATTAGCACTGCATACAGCTGGCATTTTAAGTGAAAATCTCTACCTTGTTTCATACTCCTACTGTGGCTATTTAAAGACTAAGCCAGCTCTCATGATTTAGAGTTAATAGTTCTGAGAGTTTAGATGTTTTAGTGGAACAGTTTTTTTACTTTCTATTTTCTTTATCTTTAATATTGCACTGTTCTTGCCTTTCATATGACTTTTTCAGAAACTGAGATAAAACGCCAACATCTCATACACTGTTCATTTTCAAATATATGGTGGTGTATGACATATAAAAGTCATCTTGTTGTATTATCTTTGTGTATGGGAAATCCTACATGGTAAGATAAATTGTATTGTCTACCTATGAGTTCTAGGCTCATGTGATTTCTGTAGGTAAAATCATATTTTCACCTTTATGTGTGTACTGCTGAATCCCCCCCTCCCCAAATAGCTATTAAGATATCTAAGCTGGTACAATGCCTTTGGGATGTAAGTTAAAAGATAAGCAATATGGAAAATATACATGTATACGTGTGTGTATATATATACAAGTATATATATATACACACACACACATATAGGATCCTATAAAAAGCCTTACAATTGAAGGAGTAAAGAGTTTATTAATATTAAGGTTGGTTGCTTTTATTTTTTCCTATGGTTATAAATAAGAATATACATAAATACATATGCATATGTGTTACATATACATGTAATATTATTATTATAAATATTATTATCATGTATTATTATATAATATAAAACATATATCTGAAAAGGCATCATTATGAGCACAAACTAAACTTGGCTCTCTATGAGAAAAAGTATTTTTAAGAAGATACAATTGAGAGAATCTAAAATTAGGGTAAAGATTACATTATAAAGGACAAAAAAAAAAGGGAGTAAGTTTGACTATGCAGGAAAATTATACTTGTCCTTAGAAGAGAATTTGAGACTGTGGATTGAAAGTGGTATTTTATAATTCCAGCAGGTGAAATATAATCTAGAAAGAACAATGTCAGTCTGATAGTAAGATGTGGCTCAATACCAGTTTACTATAGAAATAAGAAACAAAGATGGCTTGAAATACGATTTAATCAATGATATGTTAATAAACCATTTCATTAGATTCACTACATAAGATTTGTCACTAATTTAAAACTCTGACCTGAAAACTAGAACTGAAGGTATAACCTGGTCTTACTTGAATCAATTATTGTGCTTTCTGGTGAAAATTTTTATATTCTTTAGAAATCCAAATATTTTAAAACCTGGCTTATATTCTTATATTAGTGTATATTAATAGAGTGTTAAAGAAAGTAAGTGTATATATATATATATACACACACACATAAACTACTGACAATCAAGTTTGCAAACTCATCCTAACAAAGGGCTACATACCTCATTGCTGAAGATCACTAAGGTCACTTTTAAAGTAGTGCCCTTGGGAAGCTATGCCCTGACACCATCCCCTAGTCTACCCTTCAAAGCAATTTTGGATGTCTTTTTCTGGAATGGCCATCAGAGCTGCTGTTGTATTAGCCTTGATGTCCTGAATGTCATCAAAAGGTCAAAGATAACTACTATGAAAAGAAAATAAATCAGAGTAGATAGATGAACAGTGATACTTCATATAAGCTGATTAGGAAAGACCTCTCTGAGGAGGTGGCATGTAAACAGAGCCTTCACAAAAAGAGAGTGAAATGTAATACCAGGTACAAAAGAGCTTTGCAAATTGTAGTACAGATATGCACATCTGTACACATATATGTAAACACATTTATGTGTGTGTGTTCTCACATACGCACAATCATACAAATGCCACATTCCTACTGATTAGCTAAAGATAAAAGTTCCAGCTATGCCCATGCTATGTCAGTCCAAAATATGATAATGTTTTCCAAAAGTCATCTTGAGAGGCCTGCTGGACTAGTGTTTTTTGTGTTTGTTCATTACTTTTCTCCAGGTTTCCAGAATTCAGAAACTCTAAATATAAAACACACACACACACACACACAAAAAAAAAAAAAAAAAAAAAAAAATTCAAAAGCTAAACAAACCAAAAAAAAATCTCTCTGATGTTCTTCCCAGCCATAACACAAAACTCCGTCACAGGAAGAGCATGGAGTTGTCTCCTTCCCTCGCACCACCTTGGTTAGATTGATAGTGCAGCCCATGGCAGGGCATGCATAAGTTGGGGAGTACCTTTCTGCATTAGATTTCCTCCCTGGATGGAAGATTTCCTCCCTGCATGGAATAAAGGTTTTCCAGTCATCTATTGACCATTGCTATTCCAAAAATAAGCTTGATGCCTATGCTGCTTTTCAAGAACTTTAAAAATGAGCATAGTACCCAAAGATGGGTAAGATCACTCTGCGTTCAGTCAACCTAAGACAGGGACCAAACAGTTGACGTTTGTATCCCCATGACGGGTAAGACTGAAACTGCAAGAGCAGACAACGTAAGACAGGGACTATGTTTATCTGCCATACAAAAAACAAAAGAGGGAATTGTTGGGCCGTGCCATGTGCCTGAGGCCTAGTGCAACTTCCCAAGCCTGACTAGAAGTAGATCCATCGAGCTACTTCTGCGTAGAAATGACTCAGCAAAGCCTGGCCTGAAACTGCCTCTACCTAGATACAGCCAACATGGTACCATGCCATTGGCCCAACCCTGTCATGCACCTCATCCCCTGCCTCCTTTCCCTGCCCCTTCCACACACTCTATATAAGTGGCTGCTTGATGCAATAAAGTTGAGTTCCTGCTTCGACAGAAAAAAAAAAAAAATGTTTCTATATGGTACAAATTCTTCTTGTTTTCTTTAGTTTCAGTACTCAAAGTATAGAAGTGTCTATATTATAAAGTGAGCCAAAAGCAACTTCAATAGTCAGAACCTCTCTGCCAGATTGCCTCACGTCAGTGACTTCAGTGTCTTCTTCCTTATCTTTCTGAATAAGGAACCTCTCTGCCAGATTGCCTGACGTCAGTGACTTCAGTGTTTTTCTGTAGTGACTTCAGTGTCTTCTTCCTTATCATCTGGCATTGGTTCAGAAGCACTCATCTCCATTAAGTAATTCCTCTGGTGTGGTGTCTGTTAACACTTGAATTTCTCCAAGATCCAAATTTTGAAACCCTTCACGTTCTTCATTTTTTCATTGTCCAAAATTCACAATCTGTTGTAAATCGTGTAAAGTCATTCAAAACATGTGGATACAATTTTCTCAGCAGAAATGTATCATTGTGGGCTAGATGGCTCTCACAGTTTTTTTCTATAACAATGATGACATCTACAATGATGTAATCCTTCCAGACTTTCATGATGTTCTGTTTATCGTGGTTTTCTTCCATAGCATAGATAATTCTTTCTATAGTGTAGCATGTGCATATTAATGATGACTTATTGGACGGAAGGGCACCTGTTCTTACCATTATTCAGTATCAATTTAAACAATCTCTATATACAAAAGTCTTCACAGATGCTCACAGAAGCACTATTTTCAATGGCCACAAACCTGGAAACAACTCCAATGCTTAAATATACTGGAATGTATAACAAATTGTAGTCTCTTCTGTCAATGGAATAGTATACCAAAGAAACAATAATCACTTTAAGCCAAAATGACATGAATGTATCTGGCAAAGGAATTAAATCTAACATTAAAAAAGGACATATGCATTACACTCGACTTTAATTGTGTTTTTCTCTTGTATGGATGTGAATTTGTTCATCTACTAGTTTCATATTAGCATTAAAGACATTGGATACTATTCCATTTTTGTGAAACTTTACTAAGGATAATGGTCTTCAACTCCATCCAGGTTAATACAAAAGATGTAAAGTATCATCTTTTTACAGCTGAATAGTATTCCATGGTACACATATATCACAGTTTATTAATCCATTAATGAATTTATGGGCATTTAAGTTGATGCCACATCTTGGCAATTGTATACTGAGCTGCAATAAATATTCTAGTGGAAATACCCTTATGGTAAAATGTTTTTTTTTTTTCTTCCAGGTTGATACTTAGTAATGAGATTGCAGGATCAAATGGAAGGTCTATTTTTAGTTTTTTGAGGATTCTACATGCTTCTTTCCAAGGAGGTTGTATTAGTTTGCAGTCACACCAACAGTATAAAAGTGTTCCCTTTTCTACACACCCTTGCCAGCATCTGCAGCATTGGGACTTTGTGATAAGGATTATTCTCACTGGCTTAGGTGATATCGCAAGGTGGTTTTGATTTGCATTTCTCTTGTGATTAGGGGAGATGAGCATTTTTTCATGTGTTTGGTAACCATTAATCTGTCTTCAGAGAAGTTTCTGTTCATGTCTTATGCCCAATAGATGGGATTGTTTGCTCTTTTTTAATGATTAATACGTAAGTTCTCTGTAGATTCTAGTTATCAAAACTTTGTCAGATTCTTAACATGAAAATATTTTCCTATTCTGAAGGTTGTCTTTAATTGTTGTGTCTTTAGTTGTGTAGAAGCTTTTTCGCTAAGTCCCATTTATTTTTGGTGTTGTTGCAATTGCCAATGAAGTTTATTCATAAAATCTTTCCCTAGGCCAATATCATCAAGAGTTTTTCCCATACTTTCTTCTAGAGTTTTATGGTTTCATGTCTTATATTGAAATCTTTTATCCATCATAAGTATTTTTGTAAGTGGTGTGAGGTGCGGGTCCAGTTTCAGTCTTTTACATGTGGTTTGCCAGTTTTCCATGCACCATTTATTGAATTGGTATTCTGGACTTTGAGCTGGACTGGACCTCAGGTTTTCTCCATGGAAAGAAGAGTCAGGGTATTCTATATGTGGAGAGTAATGTGCAAATGGATATTTGATTGCTGGTAAACAAACTATGGTAGAGAAATACTAGCTGCTTATGTTGTCTGGTGAAGAGGGTCCAGCCACCTATCACTGTCAGTGAATACGCAGAGATGGGGTTAGGGTCACGGAACTTTGTCAGAAGGCTGGCAATTCTGAAGAACAGTGAGAGTAGCCTCTCCAAGACTGTTCTGTTCTTCTATTTTCCAAGTCACAATTTTATACATGAAATTTAAAAGTAAAAACCATGTTAACTCTTATCTTAAACAACAATAATCAGCCTAACCCCTGACCCAAAACAATATTCCAATTCAAAAGTTAATCTTAATCTCCTGAATCAATTGCCTTAAAATTACTCAAGATATACCCTTTTAGGTCAAAGCTGAATTTACAAAACAGCAAGAATGGGAGACACAAGGTGAAGGTCATGTAGGACCTAAACCGACCTGACCAGCTGTATGTCTCAGTCCTAGTCTGAATGACTCCATCTTACTCTCACTACACATGCATATTTATTTCATCTGGTACACCTCTCTAGCCTACATTTCCAGTCTCCCTTATATAGGTAGCTGTGGTCCTGGGACTGAGTTTTGGCTTAGTTCTAGTGAAGCATTGTACCACTTGTAGGCCTAATGCTCTTTTCCCTTTTCTGGTTGATGTTAATGGTGATGTGCTAGGAACCTTGGAAGCCACATGCTAAAAATGAAAAGAAGGCTTTAGCCTGGGTCCTCACTGATCTGAAGTATTACTTAGGAAAGAAAATAAGCTGTTGGGTGGCACCTGTGACTCAGTGGTTAGGGCACCAGCCCCATATACTGAGGGTGGTGGGTTGAAACCTGGCCCTGGCCAAACTGCAACAAAAAGTAGCCAGGTGTTGTGGCAGGCACCTGTAGTACCAGCTCCTTGGGAGGCTGAGGCAAGAGAATTGCCTGAGCCCAGGAGCTGGAGGTTGCTGTGGGCTGTGATGTCATGGCACACTACCAAGGGCGATAGAGTGAGACTGTCTCTTAAAAAAAAAAAAAAAAAGAAGAAGAAAATAAGTTGTTTAGTGTTTAGCCATCTAGATTTTTCAGTTTACTTGATGTTGTAATATACAAAAGTTTATTGCCTGCTTTTATTGGCAAGAAATGGGGCTATGACTCTAATACAGCGCCATGACCTGCAGTATTAAAATCAATGTAAAACATGATTAGACCTTATTAAAACACCAAATTTTGTTATTTGTTTGAAAAGAAAAATACATTTTTCTTCTTTTCTGATCCTATTAACATGTGAAAAATGATTCATTTTTTTTTGAAGTATGAGTTATTTAAGAATTCGAAGGACTTGGAAAACAAGTTATTTTCCACAGTCTTAAGCTTACAGGGACATAACACATTTCAATATTTGTAATTAAACTGACAGAATAGGTTGTGATAACATCAGGGGTTTTTTTTTTGGTAATAAAGCCTATTGATGTTGCTGACCTGAATGTTTCTTATCTGCAATAGATAGCAAATGAAGATAAGCAAAGTTTAAGAGGAAGAAAATGGGAAAAATGTCACAGCCAAATAGCTAGTTCTGGAATTTTAATATTAATTATCATATTACATTTTTTTCAAGAAATCCTTATTTAATAAATATTAATTCAATGAATCAATATGAATATTTCAGAGAGTTCAAGAGATAGTTGAATACAGACATAAAATGTGTTACAAATGCCTCAAATCTGTCAAAATTATATTCTGGTAAAAGAATTAGTCTCCTTAATAGAATCCAACTTTTCAGTCACAAGTAAATGGACATTTTAACCCATTTGTACCCACTTTTACATTTTTCAAAAAAAAATTTTTGATGTGTTTGGCAAAGAAGGGGAAACCAAAAAAGCTTAGTGGAATGGATAGATACCCAGGTTAATCCTATGTGCAACAAGAACAATGGAGCCACCTTGTGGCCAACCCTTAAATCTTGACCAAATAAAGCATACTAGAAGAAATAAATCTGACTGTAATAAACAAAGTGATTTGCAGTGTTGGAAATTACAGAAGACATTTTTGAAATACAGAAACAAATGTTTCATGGAAATCAAGGTCTTGTTTCCAAGCAGAGGACTGCGTCGTAATCATCACCAACTTCTGCAGTTTGACTGTAAGAGGGAGGCAGTGTCAACAGATGTGTCTACTCAAAACAAATCCTGAGAGCTGGTCCATTTAAATGGCTCAGAAGTAATTAAGCATGAACAACATAATGCTACTTAACTTGCAATTGTGATAATCAGAACCAAAAATTATACTCAGGCTGGGCAAGCAGCACTCCTTCTTCCTTCTCTATAATTATGCTGTTTTTTTTTTTATTTTTATACTTTTTCTGTCTAAAGAAAATATTTCTCATAGAATTTGTGTTCTTTTAATTACTATAAAAGTCACGTTTTGTTTCACACAGTATTTAACTTTGAGACAATATTGTCTTATCTTTTGATCTTTTGGGGCGGATTGTTGTAAGAAAAAACAGATTTGATATGGGTAACTTATGCAAATAATGAAGAATGTGGAGGTTGGCCACTAGGGGGAGAACACATACAGTCTTGTGATACTTGGAGAAAGGAAGGGAACTAACACATGCTGAGAATCTACTTTCTGTGGACCTGGAGGCTTGGCATTTTTACCTATGCTATTAGCAATTAAGTAAGTTGCACAAAAGCTTTGAAGTTAGGAATAATAGCCTTTTGGATGTTTAGATATGTTGTGATTGGTACAGTAGATAAGAGTTAGCAAATGTTGAAACTTACATTCTAACCAGCCATATATAGTTACTCTCTAGCTAAGAGTTGCTGGTATTTTCTGATAGCAGTGAGAGATTGAGTAAAATGATGACAATACTGAATATAACATAATTTTTGTTATTCCCATTGTGTTCAGACACTCTGACCCCAAGAATACACATATGCACATGTACCCACACACACACACACACGTGTGCATGTGCACACACACGCAAGACCAATGATTCCCGGTGTGGGACAGACCAGAAATGAGCAGGGAGGAAATCAGTAGAGGTGAGATCAGCAGCACTAAACAAGCCAACAGCCACAGTTCTAGTGAGTACTGTGATGGAAGTATGGTCTAAACTGAGAGAGGAGAAGAGGAAGTGTGAGAAGAAAACACACCTGCTTTTTAGAAGTTGTGAGAAATGCAGAGATATGTCTGGTGCTTAAGGTTCTGGAAGAATTGCGCTTCCATTCCATTCCATTTTTTTGTTTGTTATATCTATAATCTTGCTTAAACACTGCCTATAAATGTATAGTATTGACCTGTTCAGAATTGCATCTTTTTTAGTTTTGTGGGATAAATTCAATGTTCAGTAAAGTGGCATGGCAAATTTTGTCGCCTGGTAACAAAGCTTAATGGATAAAGGTCAATTTGCCAGAGAAATGTACTAAAAATTTTCTGTATTAGGATAACAAATGGTTTTGGTTTTAGTCTTCATGTATGAAGAGAATAAGAATACATCTGACACCCCATATTTGGTAATAGCTAACTTATTTTCTCCTATATTGAACCATGCTAGATTATAAAGGCTTTTCTAGGTATTTATTATAATTGGAATTATTTTTATTTGCATAAATTAACAACAAAGCCCTAATTTGTACATAGCTTCTTTAGAGTTCAGAGCAGCCTGACACTTAGAATTTCAGCTGCCTGGAATTTCAAAGGAAGTTTTAAAAATACCGATTTCTCTCTTTTATATATTAAAAACAGAATATCTGCCTCATAGAATGAATGTGACAAGACCATTTTTATTATAAAAGCAAACATTTAAAAAGATATGTAGCATTTATAATATAATACTCTCCTCAACTATGTAAGAGGACAGTTTAAATACAAGAAAAAAAATTGTTTTTGCTATTCTCTTGGTCTTTTTTAGACATCTGGAATGTTGCAGATCATAGTCCCTTACAAAATAGTAATGAAGAGAAAATTCTCTGCAAGAAGAACACACTCACGAATTTTTTAAGAAACGAAAGAACATGTATGCTCTGATTTCAAGCTCTTTATTTCAAATAATTTTTAGTGCAAAAATAATTCCAGTGCAGTGAGATATTATGAACAACCTCCATAATTCACTGTACACAAGTCAACAGGCATAGCTCAGTTCTATATCCTTTCTTCATTTGCTGTTGTATAATAGCCCTGATGCCTAAAATATAATTTAATATAAAAATATAAACCTTCTTTTCTTTTTAATCTGGAAATTTACTGATATGCCTGTGATAATCACATTCAGGTAAGGACAAAGCTGTGATGGAATGCTGCTAGGTGCCTGCAGGTAGAGAAGGTAGATTATCTTGCTCAGCATCTGTTCCACTTCCTTGTGGTCTGCCTTATGTACTGTAAAGATAAAAAGCTAAAGACTGCATTTCTAGGACTACTTTGCAGAAAGAGTTCTGGGTGTAATTTAAATTGTACTAATCAGGTATAATCATGTAAGACTTGGATTCAGAACTAACCTAAGTGGAAAAAGGGCCCTAGCATCAGCTGGCTGGTGAGGTGCAGCTCTGGGGCCAGTTACCCTCATGGAGCATCTTTATTCTTGGATCACAGCAGGCAACATGTTTCCCAAACCAGCATTTACAATGGTAACTTTTTAATTTTCAGATTCCAGATAAAACTGTATGGTAATAAAGTCAGAATTTGGGAGAACAGTGTTCTGCTTAGTTTCCTAATTTTGTCAGAGGTAGTTCATTGGTTAATTCTGGAATTATTCAAGTAGGCCCAAACAAAAGCCTCCTTTTCCCAGGACTTTCAAAGATTTTGTTAGCATTTCATTGCTTCTATTCAACACCTTTATGCATGAAATAGCTACAGCAAATTTTATTAACAGCAAATGGACCCTGTTTGATATGGGCATTTTCACAAAACTGTTAAGTGATAATAAGAAAACGTTAAGAATTTCTGAAGTTTAGTTTTTAAAAGAAAACATCAGAATAGAGTATCAGCAAAAGATAACAGATATATAGATCATCCAAAAGGCTGTATCTAGGGACAAAAGTGAAAAATTTGAAAGCATTTAGAAGGTAAATCTACTCAAAGGCAAGAATAATTCCATTCCACAACCGAATTTCAATTACCCAGAAAAGCAAAATTTCTGCCTACTTACCACCACATTCATAGAGGTGATAAAAGCCTCTGTAATTTTCCTCTCCACAAAAGAATAAGAGTATTTCTCTAATGAGTATTCTTTTGGTTTGTTATAAACATCTTCAAAAGCATGATTCTAAAGTCAATATTCTTTAGGGCCACAAATTTGAGAGTCACTCAGATGGTCTCACATCCTATGAAATTAAAGGCAAAATGTTGAGTATGTAAATACAAAATGTTTTAAGTGGGTGATATCCTAATGTAGGTGATTTCCAGACCCTCAAAAAGTACCATGATCCCAAGAAGACCAATAACCAAGTGGGATCATGTAGAACATGCATGCAAATTCTTTGCTATGTACATGTGTAAATTTCTATGTTCATGCAATACTATACTTCATTTTTTATCATAATTTTGTATAAAGCATTCAGAAAATTCTTTGGTTCTTGATAATAACCTGCTGGCCCAGGTATTTTATCCTTGTTTTGTGTCTAGTTTGAGTTAGGAGGCCAAATGTTTAAATTTATTTGTTGGTCATTATAGCTATATGTACAGTGAAGAACAAAAAATCAGTAATTTGCTCAAATAGAAACAATTCCTACATTTTTAGAAATTTATACAATTATTTCCATGATATGCAATTGATACCAAAATTTCTTCTTCAATAGGTCCTTGGTCTCAGGGGTTCAAAGAATGAATCTAGGGACTATAGATCTCCTAGCAGAGAAAAACCCAATTTGGAAGAGAGCTGTCTCTCCCTGCCTGGGTTCTTTGTCCAGGGGTATATATAGTGGCACAGGTCCTCTGTGGTTACCTTTGGCCAGGTCTTGGTAACAAATGAATGGATGCAATCCTTTTGTTCCTAGGTCTAGGAAACCTATATGAAATTGACCAGGCTTAGGAGATGGGGTGTTCCCTGTTTAGCCAAGGGGAGGGGACACTAAGGTGGTGGTATCTCCCCAGAAGTGGCCTGGCCCCTCTGGCTACTGGACCTCCTTCTGGGACCCCACTGCCTACCCTCTAACCCACTGGTTCCTGGCCAGCCACAACAACACACCAGGGAGGAGGCAGCAGGTCCTTTCCTCAGCTGGGCCCAGCTGGTTGGGGTGCCACCTGCCCTGTATCACAGTAACTATTAATAGTTGTAATTATTTTTTAAAAGTCTGTATCAATACGGTTATTGTATGATAGCCTAACTTGGATGAATCTTATAATGTTGAATGAAAGCAGAATACATATTATTATTTCATTTATTTAAAATTTCAAAACAAGTACATGCTGTTTCTTTTGGAATAGAGAGAACATGTCATATTTGGCAGGTGCTGAAGGGGGTTTTCCTGGCACCAATGATATTTTTTATCTTTACCTTTTTTTATATGGCTGTGTCCTTTGTTAATGATTCATTTCACCCTACACTCACAATTTACACACTATTATTTACTTGTGTAGTACTTCAAAAAATATATTCAGGCAGTGCCTGTGGCTCAAAGGAGTAGGGCGCCAGCCCCAGATGCTGGAGATGACGGGTTCAAACTCAGCCCTGACCCAAAACTGCAAAAAATATATTCTACAAATTATTAAATAAAAATGTCTTTCTTATTTTGATATTCAAAAAGTTTTATGAAACAATTCATTTAGATCAAAATCTTAGCCAATCTCTATATTTTCCCTTTTCTTTCACTATACTTTTCATTCTTCTTTAAAGCCCTTTAATATTCTGGCAGGTATGACCATTTATTTATCTTTAATTCCACTTGAAGTCATGTTAAATAGTCTAGGGAATAAAAGTTCCTGAAGGTATTTGTTGTGGAGACTTATAATTCCAAAATAGCAGTGTAGAGACAAGGTGCCCCCCCGAGATCTCTTCAAATATACAAAACCCAAACCTAATATACAGCACTGAGATCTTCTCCAATAACAACCCGGAACTCAAGTATGAAGATGAGATAGTTCCTAGGGCCAGAGAAGTGGAAAACCCCTGAGAACGTGGTAGGAGAACTGCACAGCTACATCTGAGATTCCCCTCCACTCCTCATTCTGCCAGGCACCAACTTCAAGGAAAACCTCTCCTCAACTCATGATTCCTACACTGAAAATCTCTCCTCAACTCATGATTCCTACACTAAAAAGCTCTCCTCAACTCATGATTCCTACACTGAAAAGCTCTCCTCAACTCATGATTCCTACACTGAAAAGTTCTCCTCAACTCATGATTCCTACACTCTTAGGTCCCTGGAAAGAGATCTATTATTGCTTTAATTCATGAGTAGTGCTATTACTGCCTAAAGGGAGAAAAATCCCACAGGACAGAAAAGGCAAATGAGGAGGCAGGACTGCCTTCCTCAACCTGGAAACTGTTCTGTATCTCAGCCAAAGGAGATGTCAAATAAGCATGGGTGTATAAAGTATGTTCTCCAGGTCCCCTGGGACCAACAGCTACCTCTGCTAGGTTATCATACACCTTGGGCACAATCCCTTTTCATTTGAGGCAGGAAGTGCTCCAGCTAGTTGCTAGAGTTGATACGAACCTGGGTTTAAGGTACCACCTAGATCCAAAAAGGAGGCAGTGACCTACCAGTGAAGATTCACTAAGCAAATATATTCAATGAAAGACAAAACAAAAACAGCATAGTTTTAGTAAAACTGTGCTGATGTTGTTTTGGCACAAAAATCTAGACATAGGTCTATCGAGCAGCACAGAAAATCTAGAGCTAAAACCAGCCTCATATTGCCATCTGATTTTTGATAAACTGAACAAAAGCATACACTTGAATCCCTATTCAATAAATGGTGCTGGAAGAACTGAAGAACCACATGTAAAAGACTGAAACTGTACCCAAACCTGTCACCACTCACAAAAATCAACTCACTATGGATAAGTGATTTAAATCTAAAATATGAAATGGTAAAAACTCTAGAGGAAAGCATGGGGACAACTCTGAATGATATTGGCCTAGGGAAAGATTTTATAAAGAAGATTTCATTGGCAATAGACACAACAAAAATTAAAAAAAATGGGACCTAATGAAGGCAAAAAGCTCTGCACAGTTAAGGGCACAACATTTAAAACAGACAACCTTCATAATGGGAAAAAATATTTTATGAATCTAACAAAGGGCCAAAGAACCTAATCTATAGAGAACTCAAAATAATCAACAAGAAAAGAATAAGTGATCCCATTTATCATTGGACAAGAAATATGAAAGAATCTTCTCTGAAGAAGACAGACAGATGACCTGCAAACACATGATAGAAAATACTCATCTTCCCTAATCATTAGAGAAAGGCAAATCAAAACCAACCTCAAAGAAAATAGTCCACAGCACAAAGTCACACAGCTGCAAATGTTGGCATGATTGTGGAGAAAAGAGGACTTGCTATTCCAGGAACTCTCCACACTTTCCCCCAGAGAATTCATTAATATTTCACCCCCAGCTTAGCATATTATTAGGGATTAGCATAAAAGGACAGACCCTGGGAAACTGCTGCTCCTTGTTGGAACAGTCTGCTCTGTACCTATTTTGACAGCATACTATCCTTTCTATATTCTGTCTTTAAACTCAATTATCCCCCACTCTTGGGGGCAGACCTGTTCCTTTTCAGTAATGTTCTATACTTTATTAAACTTTGGCTCTTTGCCTGAATGAAAACAACAAAACAATAGAGAAAAATGGACTAAATAATTAATCATCCAAAGATATAAACTTATACCTACAAGAAACATCAACAAGTAGGAAACCATGTCCTCCCTAAAAAGTCAGTTTTTGAAAATCCAGTAGGTGACTCTAACAAGATGGAAATTTGTGAGATCTCTGACCAAGTACTCAACACAATCATTTTAAGGAACCTTAGGGATCTCCAAAATGACACAGAAAAAATTTAGAAATTTGTCAGATACATTTAACAAAGAGATTAAAATAATTAAAAAAAATCAAAGATATTTTGGGACTGAGAATTTGCTGAACTGAGAAACTCTTTAAAGGCTCTCAAGAGCAGAATGATTCAAGCAGAGAAAAGAATTAGTAAACTTGAAGGACAGCTATTTAAAATATTCAGAGTAGAAAAAAGAAAAAAAGAATGAAAAGAAAGGTAGACGGTCTACCTTGGTGTTTGATGGTGGAGATGAGTAAGAATAAGTGTAGAAAGATTATCCAAAGAAATAATAACAGAACTCTTTCCAAAACTTGAGAAAAGTATAAATATCCAGGTAAAGAAGATATTGGAACACCAAACAGATTCAGCCCAAATAAGACTACCCCAAGGCATTTAATAATCAAATTTTCAAAGGTGAAGGCCAAAGAGAAAATCAAAAAAGGAGTGTGAGATAAGAAACAAATAACATATGAAGGAGCTCCAGTGGAAATGCTGCAGGCTAGGAGGGAGTGGAATGGCATTTTCACATTTTCAAAGTACTCAAAGAAAAAAATAATGCAGCCCAAGAATATTGTGTCCAGCAATGTTGTCATTAAAATTTGAAAGTGAGATGAAGTCTTTCACAGATAAAAAAAAAAAAAAAAAAAGCTGAGAGAATTCATCACCACCAAATATGTCTTGCAAGAAATGCTGCAAGGAGTTTCAAGAAACCTCTCCAACATACAAAATCCACTGGTAAAATCAAGTACAGAGACAAACCCAGAGTACACTAATACTGTATTTGTAATGTGCAATCCACTGGTAACTTTAGTTTTAATCCCAACAAACAAATCTAACAGAAATAATAATAGCTACTATAATCTGTTAAGAGATAGGTAATAAAAAACACTTATAAATTAAGACAATATAGAGTCAAAATTTGGGGTTTTAAAAGTTTTCAGTCATTTTTTTTCTATTCCTTCATTTGTATTCTGAGGTAAGTTGTCATCTCTTTAAAATAATATATTATTATCTATAAAATGTTCATGAAGGTTCGGTGCCTGTAGCTCAGCTCTAGGGCGCCAGCCACATACACAGGTGCTGGTGGGTTTAAATATAACCCGGGCCTGCCAAACAACAATGTCAACTACATTTAAAAAAAAAAAAAAAAAAAAGCCGGGCATTGTGGTGGGCACCTATAGTCACAGCTACTTGGGAGGCTGAGGCAAGAGAATCACTTAAGCCCAAGAGTTGGAGGTTGCCATGAGCTGTAATGTCATAGCACTCTACTGAGGGCAACATAATGTCTCAAAAAAAAAAAAAAAAAAAAAAGTTTGTGTAGCCCTCATGGTAACCACATTGCAAAAACCTACAATAGATTCACTGAAAATAAATAAATAAATAAATAAATAAATAAATAAATAAATGGAAAGTCATAAATTAAAACATACTGGCAGAGTTATTTATCCAAATATAAAACAATAAGGATGGAAGAAACTCAGAGAGGAGTCTCAAAACTATTAGAAAATAAGTAACAAAGTTGCAATAGTAAAGGTATTTCTTTTCAATACTAATGGTAAATAGTATCAATTGTTCAATTAAAAGGCAGAGAATGACTGAATGTATACATTCAGAAACAACACCTAATTATTTACTGCCTATAAGAAACCCACTCCTATAAGGACACACAGACAGAAAGTAGAAGAGTATAAAAAGATATTCTATGAAACAAGAAAACAAAAAAGGGCAGGAGTAACTATACTCATGTTAGATAAAATAACTTACAAATTAAAGACTATACAAAAATACAAAGAATGCTAGTATTTAATCATAAGGGGTAAATTCAGCAAGAGAATATGACAATTCTAAATATGCACCCAACAATAGAATTTCAAATATTAAAAGCAAATATTAATAGACCTAAAAAGATAGACTGTAATACACAAATAGTAGGGTACTTTACTTTCAGTAATAAACAGACCACCCAGAAAAATCAACAATATCAACAATAAAACAACAGTTCAAATTAAAAAAATGGAAATTATATGAAGTATTTCTCTAATCACAATGGAATAACATTAGTAATCAACAATGAGAGGAACTTTGGAAAATAAACAACACATGGAAATTAAACAACATGCTCTGGAATGACCAATGGGTGAGTGAAGCAAATACATATGACATTTAAAAAAACGTTTTAAAACAAACAAAATAGAAATACGACATACCAAAATTTCTAGGCTATGGCGAAAGCAATGCTAAGAGAGAATTTTATTGCAATAAATATCTATCTCAAAAAAGTAGAAAGACTTCAAATAAACAACTTAATGATGTACCTCCAGAAGCTAGAAATGCAAGAAATAAATGGACTAGAGAGAAAATAATTTACGATAACCAATAAAATGAAAAGCTGTTTTATTTAAAAGATAAAACAGCCAAAAACCTTAGATTTACTAAGAAAAAGAAAGAGAGAAAAGCAAAGTAAATACGATCAGATTAAAAAAGGAGACATAAAAACAGACCTCAGAAAATTTATTAGAGGTTATTATGAACAACTATATGCCAACAGTTTGGAAAACGTAGAAAAATGGGTAAGTTCACAAAATACCTACCAAGATTGAACTGGAAAACATAGAAATCCTCAGCAAAGTGATAATGAGTTATAAGATTCAAACTGTAATAAAAAGTCTCCCATCAAAGAAAAGCCCAGATATGATGGACTCTCCAGTAAATTCTACCAAATATTTAAAGAACTAATGCCAACTCTACTCAAACTCTTTGGAAAAATGGAAGAGGAGGGAATATTTCCAAACTCATTCTATGAGGCCAGCATTACCCTGATATCAAAATAAAACAGGGACAAAACTAAAAATAAAACTACAGGTCAATATTACTGATTTAATATACTGATACTGATTTGCAAGAATCCTTAGCAAAATACTAGCAAATCAACTATAACAACACATTAAAAAAATCATTTATGGGGCTTGGTGCCTGTGGCTCAAGTGGCTAAGGCTCCAGCCATATACACTTGAGCTGCCGGGTTCGAATCCAGCCTGCACCTGCCGAACAACAATGACAGCTGCAACCAAAAAATAGCCGGGCGTTGTGGTGGGTGCCTGTAGTCCCACCTACTTGGGAGGTGGAGGTAGGAGAATCACTTGAGCCCAGGAATTAGAGATTGAGGAGAGCTGTGATGTCACAGTACTCTACCCAGAGTGACAGCTTGAGGCTATGTCTCAAAAAAAAAAAAAAAAAAAAAAAAAATCCCTTTATGATAAGGACCCTATTGAAATTTCTATAAAAGGAACATGCCTTAAAATAAAAATAAAGCCATTTTTGACAAATAGCTAACATTGTATTAAAAAAAAAAAATTAAGACCTTATCTCTAAAAATTAGTACAAAATCAGGATGTTTACTTTGACTGCTATTGTTCAATATATTGTTGGAGGTCCTGGCCAGAGCAATTAGGCAAAAGAAAAAAATAAAGGATATCCAAATTGGAAAGAGATAAATCAAATAAGCCTTGTTTACAGATGACACTATCTTATACATAAGAAAACCTAAGGCCTGCCCCTCAAAACCTATTAGAACTGATCAATTCAGCATAGTTGCAGGATACAAAATTAACATGTATAAAGTAGTATTTATGTACACCAACAGCAAGAAATCTGAAAAATAAATTAAGAAAGCAATCCAGTGTACAAGAGCTAGTAAAAATATAGAATACCTAGAAATCAATCTAACTAAAGAAGTGAAAGATCTAAGTATATAAGAAAAACTGCAAAACTATGATAAAAGAAACAGAAGAGGACACAAAAAAATGGAAAGATATTCCATGTTCATGAGTGAAAGAATTAATATCATTATGATGGCATTGCTATCCAAAGCAATTTACAGATTCAAAACAATCCCTGTCAAAATGTCAATGTCTTTTTTGATACAAAAAATAAAATTATCCTAAAATTTATATAGAATCTAAAAAAAAAAAAAAAAAAAAAAAAAAAAAAACCCAGCCAAAGCAGTACTGAGCAAAATGTACAATACGGGAGGTATCACATCACATGACTTCAAAATTTATTGCAAAATAATAGTAACCCAAACAGCATGGCACATGCATAAAATTAGATATACAGAAAAATGGAATAGAACAGAAAACCTAAACTTAAATCTACGCATTTACCACTGAGAACTTACAAGGGGGAGAGGACTGTGTTTTTCATGAATGTTTCTAGGAAAACTGCATAACTATATACAGAAGATTGAAATTAGAACCCTCTCATCAGACACAAAAATCAATTAAAGACTGGAACATAAGATCTGAAACTGTGAAACTATTAGGAAAAAACCTTGGGGAAATTCTCCAAGACATTGGTCTGGGCAAAGATTCTTGTGTTAGGCATCAAAAGCATAGCAGGTCAAAGCAAAAATGGACAATTGTGATTAAATCAAGCTAATCAGCTTTTGCCCAGGAAAGAAAACAATAAACAAAACAAATAGACAACTCTCAGAATGAAAGAAAATATTTGTGAACTATCCATCTGACAAGGGATTAATAAGAGGAATACATGAGGACAACTCAATAGCAAAAACAAAACAAAATACAAAACAAAACCATGCAATTAAAAAAATAGGCAAAAGATTCGAACAGACATTTCTCAAAAAAGTACATATAAATAGCCAACAGACATAAAAAAAAAAAAATCGTACCATCACTAATCATCAGAGAAAAGCAAATCAAAACTAGAATGCAATATCACCTCACCCCAATTAATGTGGCTCATGTCAGAAAAACAGGCAATACCAAACACTTAAAAGGATGTGGATAAAGGGGAACTTACATGCACTGTTGGCAGGAATGTAAATTAGCGTGACTGTTGTGGAGAACAGTATGGGGCTTCCCACAAAACTACAACTGGAACTTCATATGATGTAACAATTCCACTATTGGGTAGGAAGGAAGGAAATCAATGTATTAAAGAGATACTTGCTCTCCCCTGTTCATTGCAGCACTGCTCACAGTAGCCAAAATGTGGAATCAGGCTGGTTGCAGTGGCTCACGCCTGTTATCCTAGAGCTCTGGGAGCCAAGTTGCATGGATTGCTTGAGCTCAGGAGTTTGGGACAAACCTGAACAAATGTGAGACCTCTCTCTTAAAAAAAAAAAAATAATAATAATAGCCGAGCATTGTGTGTGTGTGGGGGTGCCCTGTTTTGGATATGTTGGAAAATACCAAAAGAAAATATTCATAATATCTCAGGATAATGTGTCTGAGGAATTATATAGAGTGAGATGCTAAAGATCACACACTCAAAAGTATCCGATGTAAGGAATATTCCTCATTAATTCCAAACACTTCTTGTCATTACTTGTGCTTAGAACACATTTTAGAGTTGTGGAATGGCTTGGTAGCTATAATTAATTCATTATGTCAACAAATACAAAGTGCTTAGAATGTGCTTGGACAGTTCTGAGTTAAAAATAGTACCATGATTATAATGACAGTCTCTCTGCTCTCAGGAAGCTCATACTCTAAGTTAGCACAAATTAGACAATAAATAACCTAAGTGTGATAACAAAATTTGAGACTGAAATGATAAGATGTCTCCCACCTGAAAACCTGAGTAAACAGCAAGGTGTAAAGAAAGGTCAGATGTGAGAATGAAAAGATTGAAAAAGAAATTATATTACCAGTTAGAAAAAGCAGAAAAAAGTAGAATAAAGGGGTATATCTGAACAGCTGAAAGAAGGATAGGGTGGTTAGACATGAGCAAGCTTAATGAAATAAAATCATTAGTGAATAGAAGAGTCATGATCTTACCTTTGTAGATGTCATCAACTAGCATAATATTAGCATCTTACATTTTTTGAAGTGTCATTAATTTGTGAGAATCTCAAATGAAGCTAAGGCATCCGTGTGTTTTCTCCTTTATAAGATGCAAGTAGTCACTTATTAAAAAACTACTTCATTAGATTATTAGGAGCACCAAATCTAAGGACATATCGAAAACATTTTGCAAAATAGAAAATGACAAGCCATTAGAAGTTATCAGGATAAACATTTGATCTTTTTTCTATAGTGTGACTTACTGCCTCAACTCATTCTAATTTATTACTGCTTCACAGAGGACTAACCCAGCATAATTTTTAATATTGAAAACCACCCCTAGCAGTCTCCATCTACCCTGAATGGTCATATATATTTTTCTACAGCAACTTACACGGTTATACTTCCTATCCAACAGAATAAAGACAGGGATTCTCAATTATATATTTACTGTCTTATCACCATATCTAGACCAGTACCTAACGCAAAGCAAATAGTAAATGAATATTTGCTGTGTGAATGAATCAATGGAAAAATTGTTTATTTTACAAATCATCATTAACTTTATCATTAAAATCATTTTTTGCATCGATAGTCAACATATGTTAAAGGAGGCAAGGAAGGCAGATTTATACTCAAGGTCAAAAGCAGACCTGTCTTAACAGGCAGAGGTTTTAGTCTTGATTGTTATTGATACATCAAAGCACTTATCCAAATTGTAGTTCCTCCATTTCTAAACTCTTTATAATTCTATTGCTTACACTACTTTACACTTTGGTAAGGGGATAAAATTGGTAAGGGATATGGAAGCTCTTTGAAATTTCCCATTTTATGTAGATATGAAGAAATTGTTATAAAAAATATAACTAAGCTCAACAAAAAGTAGACATTTAGACATGACATGTTTTGCTTTGAGCAGAAGTACCATAGTCCTTAACAATTCTGTTTAACGTGAGTTAGCCTCAGCACAATTCAACCTAGTGTTGTGCTTAAAGGGAAAACAAAATAAAATAATAACAACACAAAAAATCCACAACTACTTCCTAGTTTGAAATAGTGATCTTATTTTAAAAGTTGTTTTGGTTTAGTATATACTGTATTTCAACTCTAATGATTGGATTTTATTCCTTTAATCAAGGTAGTACATTACATACATGAGAAGGGTTTTTTTTTAATCCTAAGCAAATTATACTGGTAACTAGTTTGTAATTTGTGATTGTGCATGATTCTGATAGTGAGGAAATTTCATTATAGGTAGGTCGAAAAAGCAGAATGCATGTGCATTTGCATGTCTGGGTTCAGGTAAATAAATAGTAAAGCTCATTGATAACAGAGGCCATTATAATTTGAATAAGATTATATTCTCTCTAGGAGAGATAAAGGGTAATGAAAGACAATTCAGAGCTAGTTTGTTATTACTTCATCAAATACCTCAGCCTCAAGCTGATAACACTGGCTGGCATGGCTCCCTTGGGACATTAACAACACTAGTGCTGCCAACCATTTGTAGTGATTTCTAAAATCATTAATATCACCATTTAAATGAGTTTGTGATGTATATAATACAGGCTAGAGCCAGAGGTGAAACTACTACATACGCTTTTATAAAAACATAAGAGGTGAGTTATGGGAGACAATAAAATGAATAGTATTCAGCCTGGACAGATGTAATGTCAAGATAATTTCCCTCTGAGACTATCTTGAGCCCTAAAGACATATTAATTGTCTTACTTATAAAAATACAGAATTATAAAGCAACTTTATTCTCTTTTCTGTAATACTAATTATATGGACTTTTTACAGATCAGATTCATATTTATTGCATTTATTTCTCCTCCACATAGCAATTCGTGTTACTTTCCCTAACTATAGGTGTATAGAAAATTATTTCTGAAGCACATGATCTTCAGATTCCACCAAATCCGTGGTACAGAAGGTGATTTTTCATTTTGTTTTGTTTTAACATCTTATACTTTAGTATGAGGATAGGCGCCATTTTGTCAGCATTCATTTGGGTATGACATAAAATATGCAATAAATTTTTAATTGAGTAAACAAGTAAAGATATAGTGATGGAACTTCCTAGTTTAAAGGAGACATCCAAGAATAAACGTATTAGCTCAACTCTGACACTATTATTTTGAAAATTGTTCTCAACTGTACATCCCATTTGGCTATTTCACAAATCTTAGTGTCCTGATAACTTCCAGCACCCATTTGTTTTCTTTCTTTCTTTCTTTTTTTATTAAATCATAGCTGCATACATTGATATGATCATGGGGCATCATACACTAGCTTCACAGACCATTTGACACATTTTCATCACAATAGTTAACATAGCCTTCCTGACATTTTCCCAGTTACCGTGCCAAGACATTTACATTCCACATTTACTAAGTTTCACATATACCCTTGTTAGATGCCCCGCAGGTGTGATTCCACCAGTACCCCTCCCTCCACCCCCCTCCACCCTCCCTCCTTTCCCTTTCACCCTTTCCCCTATTCTTAGGTTGTAACTGGGTTATAGCTTTCATGTGAAAGCCCTAAATTAGTTTCATAGTAGGGCTGAGTACATTGGGTACTTTTTCTTCCATTCTTGAGATACTTTACTAAGAAGAATATGTTCCAGCT
>CAUYPK010014218.1:0-62586 GCA_963574355.1 Loris lydekkerianus
GTGCACTGTAATTCCTGGTGGGAATTTGACCTTTTTAGGCAAAGTCTTCCTTTTAAAAATAATGACAGGTCTCAGCTTAGTTCCATTAGCTAAACATGAAAGAATGACTGTGAAATGGTTTTTTTCGTTTCCTAAGTAAAATAGTTTTCTCTCCCAAACTTGCCACAGTTCTGTTGCTTGGAAGATCAAAGGTCATTTAAATACATGATTACATTTACAATGCATGATTGTTTGATATACTGTATACCATTAAGATACCACATTAACCCATAGTATTCAATGGCAACTTTAATAAAGTGAATACACCATTTAAGACAGTAAAGCATTGTAAATAAATGGTTAAAAATCCTGAATCCTTGTACTACAAAACCCCTGATTATAAGGATTCAGGATTTATAAACATTTATTTACAAGGCTTTACTGCCTTAAATGGGGTTTTCACTTAATTAAATGTGCCATTAAATATTGTGGGTTAAATAGTTCAGTGGAATACAGTTCAGTTCAGCCACCTACCTCTTCAGTTCAGCCGCGACTTGTGGGGGCTGAAGCACCGCCCCCTCAAGCAGAGGGCAGAAGACGACTGGAGACTACGTGCATTTGATTAGGTGCGCCCCACGGAATCAAGTAACCTGTATGACCCGAGTATAAGCTGAGTTCGGGTTTTTCGGCACAAAAACTCGGCTTATACTCGAGTATATAGGTACGTTGGTTTGGCCTCAAATGCTGGCACGTTTGGAAGTGGGAGCTGACAATTGACAAAGAGTTAGGTTTTGTCCAAAAGACCAGGAGTCAGAAAAAGGGAATGCTTCAGATAAAGAGTCTATTAATTAAAGACAAAGTACCTGACAAATTAAGTAATTTGTGAAGTATATTGAGGAGAGGACCGGCAGGTAGGTTTCAGCACAGCCTTAGGCCTGTTAGTGCATCACAAAGAACCCCTCTAAGCAGGGGAGGGACCAAAATGAGGCCTGATTTCCTTTCCTGGAGCCAGGAACTCAATTTCAGGATCTCTTGGCCAGCAGGGGGTCCAGTCAGTCAGTCACTGATGAGGAGGCTTAAGTATTTATTTTAGTTCACAAAGAGTACTGGAGGCCATAACCCTCACCTGTTTGCCTCTTTGCCTCTTTGGCCTGGCAAGGAGGCCCCTTCACTGTCTACGGTGAACATGTCTTGCTCTATAAGCCTATATCTGGCTTTTACTCTATAAACTGACCTTTCTCTTCCTCCATAAACTTTGTTTCATGCTCACCTTACTTTAGGGTATCTGGCCATTTTTCAACCAATAATTCTCCAAGAACTGAGGACACAGGAAGGTGCCTGAAACCCCAACATTGTAGGAGATAGGCAACTGCCTTCAATCCAACAGATTCAGGGAGTCAAGGCGTCTTGCCTAAGGAATAAACTCTGGCACATGTGGAGACTTCTCAGCTTACTCTCATCGTGTTCCTTCAGAAGGGAATATTAGAGCCCAGAGAACTGGCATGGTTATTGCTTTAATCAACATTGTTATTAGGTTTAAGTGAAAGAAGCATCCTTTGCTCTAAAGCCACGGGATTGTTATTAGGATAATATTAAGTTATGGATAGATTGATAGAAATATACGGATACATACATAAAAATATTAAAAACTTAACACATAGTTTTTCTAAACAGAGCATTATTTTAATGTATCATTGTTGTTAAATTCCCGGGGAAAGTATTTTCAGGTTCCTAGTCTTTTCTAAATATTCTAACCATAACCTGTCTTTGAAACCACAATGAGAAATTATGTTTCAACACCCATTAGATCTCAAAACGAATGTTCCTAAAAGAATAAGTTGGACAAAATTTGTAATGCTAGCTTAAGAAAAAATGAAGGTTCTGTGGGCATTCTTGAACTGCAGAATAAATTTTATGTGTTACAGTTTATCTTTTAGAATTTCCAGGAAAATGAAGAAATTTTTTAAAGTATTCAGTAAAAAGGTAAAGGTTGATGACCTTTAGTGTTGCTGAGTCTCAACCAGTCCCTCACAGTGCATAACACACTTCAAACTGTAGCCAAGTCTGCACTCAGGATTATACTTGATGGTCATACTCAGTTCTTTCATAAGAGCAAAACCCATGAAAATTCTTCCCTATGTGGCTACATACGAAAATCAAGAAAGAAAAAATTAAATTCAGGTAGACTGAGGGATACATCAAACCATCATAACTTGAAGAGGCAGATTTGCATAAAGGTATTTTATTGATGAGTAGGACAATAGTATTATGAGACAAATTAAGAGGGAAGTTGATATACCATGCTCTTGGCTGGGAAGAATCAACATTGTCAAAATATCTATTCTACCTAAAGCAATCTACAGATTCAATACAATCCCTGTTAAAATACCAACATCGTATTTTGAAGAACTGTAAAAAATTGTACTTCATTTTGTATGGAGCCAGAAAAAAACCCATATAGCCAAGGCTATTTTTAGTAATAAAAACAAAGCTGGAGGCATCACCCTACCAGACTTCAGTATGTATTACAAGTTCACAGTAATTACAACAGCATGGTATTGATGCAAAAATGGAGACAAAGAAACATGGAACAGAATAGAAAACCAAGAGATGAAACCAGCCTCTACTTGCCATCTGATCTTTGATAAACCAAACAAAAGAATGCAATGGGGAAAAGAATCCCAATTCAACAAATGGTGCTGGGAGAACTGGATAACCACATGTAAAAGACTCAAACTGGGTAAACTCCTCCACCACTCACAAAAATTGACTCAAGATGAATAAAAGATTTAAATAGAAAGAAGTGATAATAAAATGACAGAAGAAGGTATGGGAAAAACTATGGTGTTGGACTGGGGAAAGATTTTATGACAGATATTTCAGTGGCCATTGCAACAACAAAAAAACTAAACAAATGGGACTTAATTAAGCTGAAAAACTTCTGCACAACTAACGACACAACAATTAAAGCAAAAAGACAACCTTCAGAATGGGAAAAGATACTTGGGGAGTATGAATCTGACAAAGAGTTGATTAACTAGAATCTACACAGAGCTCAAATTAATCCACAGAAAAGTAGTAAACAATTCCATCTACCACTGGGCAAGAGATATGAACAGAACCTTCTCTGATGAAGACAGACAAATGGCTGACAAACATTTGAAAAAATGCTAATCGTCCTTGATCATCAAAGAAATGCAAAACAAGACTACGCTGAAATATCATCTAATTCCAGTGAGAATAGTCCATATTGTAAAGTCTCAAAGCTACAGATGCTGGTGTGGATTTGGAGAGAAGGGAACACTTTTACACTGCTGGTGGGATTTCAAATACAACCTTTTTGCAAATAAGTATGGAGAATCTTCAGAGAATTCAAATTAGACTTCCCATTTGATCCTATAATCCTATTACTGGGCATTTACCCAGAAAAAGAAATGCTTTTGTCATAGGGACATTTGCACTAGACTGTTCATTGTGGTTAAATTTATAGTTGCTAAAACTATAAATTTTATTAAAAACAACCTAAATGTCCACCATCCCAGGAATGGATTACCAAGCTGTGGTGTGTATATACCATGAAATACTATGTAGCCATTAAAAGAGATGGAGACTTTACATCTTTTTTATTAGGCTGGATTGAGTTGGAACACATTATTCTTAGTAAAGCATCACAAGAATGGAGAAGCAAGAATCTAATGTACTCAATTGTAAGATGAAGCCAGTACACAATTTAATACGGTCCCTGATAAGACAAAAACTCAAATCAATTCAAGGTGGTGTCAGGGGAACAAGGGAGAGGGGAGAAGGAAGGAGGGAGGGCATGGAGGGTCATGGTGTCTGGCACACCTCCGGGAGGTGGGACACAATTATATAACAGGGACTTTACCTAAGAAATGCAACCCAATTCTTTGTACCCTCAATGAAACTGAAACAATTAAAACCAAAAGAAAACTCACAACTGCCTGTAAGAAAGAAAACATTTGCTTATATTTCAGTTTTATTATTTCGTAAGTTTTTCTTAAATGTTTATTTTATACACTTGACTTCGTACTTTCTTAGTTATTTTTACCTCTTTTTACATAGGAACCACAAACACAAGCGAGTATAGTGCTCACATTAATGAATCACTTTTTAAACAAATATCTGATATTCACATTTGAAGCTAAGTGTTGATACAAAACCAAAGAATTAAAACCTCATATTAACTTTTTAATAATTATTAGTAATTTGACTAACAGAGCTTATACTAATCTGACTACTAAAGAGAATGCTTTTCTTCAAGGGTCTAGTATCCTTAGGTGGAATAAGTCATAATATTTTTATATTTATAACTTGGCTCTTTAATGTTTTACCTTTCTTGATGTGAAATGCTTCACACAGAGGACATTATTACAGGTTAAGAAATTAATGAAAAACAACTGTAGCACAAGAATATGGGGAAAGGGCCAAAGAAGGGGAAGGGAGCGGGGAGGTTAGGATGAAGGGAGGTTAAGGGATGGGGCCACACCTACGGTGCATCTTAGAATGGGTACAGATGAAACTTACTAAATACAGAATACAAATGTTTACATACAATAACTAAGAAAATGCCATGAAGGCTACGTTGAACAGTTTGACGAGATTATTTCAGATTGTATATAAAACCAGCACATTGTACCCCTTGATTGCACTAATATACATAGCTATGATTTAACAATAAAAATAAATAAATAAATAAAAAAGAAGAAAGTTAGTGAGGAAGGAAATCAACACTCAAAATCATCTGGCAGCCTTGTCTAAGAAAGTCACACAGCTGGTCAGAGGACTCAGAAGCCTCACAGCCTTCCTCCCTCCTTACCCAACAGGTCCTGAGCACTAGTGAATATGCACATTAAGGAGTGACTGGGAAAGTGCTCTGTCACCTCTGGGACCTCATCTTGATCATTCCTTTGTTGGAAACAAGGTGTGGTCCTTTGGCTTCTGTCAGGAGGCTATTGAAGAATAAATTATGTCATAAAAGCTAATAGTCAAGTTTGCCTGGAGTTGATAGATGGCTTAGAGATCACAGATGCTTTGCTTCCATGTTTTTTTCTGTGCCTCTGGAAGATAGAAAAGAATGCTCAGACCACAGCTGTCCAGCTATGTGAGACCAGATCTCAAATCCTGTAAGCTTTGCTTTTTCTGTCTATAAATAGGGGACAATAGTGTCTACTTTTCAAGGCTGTAGTGAGGATGAGACGGGGTTAATATAACCATACCCAACATTTACTGGATGCTTACAGTTAGCTGGGAAATTTTACATGGACTACAACTTCTACTCACTACAACTTCAAGAGGCAAATAAATGTCATCCTTATGTTGCAGAGGAGGAAACTGAGGCCCGAGAGAACAAGGCTTCCAGCCCCTTCTGTAACCACTTCTCCTAAGTACATCATGGAGCACATAACAGGCACATTATTGGCACCTGTGCTCCTTCCTAAAGATGTTAGCCTGATTCTAGACTAATTTTCTAATTCCAAAAAGGCAGAAACAAAACAGATTTCTACATGGATTTCTGGTCTAATGGGCTCTCAAACTAGCACAGGGGTAGGTGGTAGAGGCTTCAGCTCCCACCACTCCAGGCAGGACACGGAGCTGCTGCTAGAGGATATGGGAGGTGGGCAGCAAGCCCCAGCGGTCAGGAAAGACACAGTGGCTCCAGCAACAGGTTACTCAGGTGTGACAGCAACATCATGGACTGGGCACATGCCCTGTCATGTCACAGCAAGAAAAGCCAAGGCTTCACTTTTTACGGGGCTGACTAGGTGTAGTCTTGGTTGCTATGAAGTTTAGCGAGCATTCAGTAACATGCTGCCCATAGATACAAAACTTGAGACCCATAAGTGTCAAATAATTTAAGGGAAAGTTTTGATAACCAAAGGGACAATGTCTCCAGCCACAACGCCTTTATTTGTAAAGTCTAGGCCCATCAACAGGGTTTCCAGTATAATATGGTAATCTGAATTTTATTTTTTATTTCTTTTGTGGCCAGCTGTGTCCCATTATCACAAGTGAAGTTGAAGCGCTAAATGCCAATCTCAGTACACTGGAAGGTGAGTCCTAGAACTGTCTTTCTTCTCATCTTCAAACACGGTGCTCTCTGAGTTTGCTTTTCAAAGCAGTCTAGCTTTGATGCTCTGGACGCCAGAGTCGCTGGAAGGTGGGTGGGAGGACACACCTTGTGCATAGAGCATGCACTCTTGGGATAACAAACTTCACCACTGAAAGAGGGGGTGGCTCTTGGGGACAAGATACAGGGCCAGGAACTAAACCCTCAGGAACTCTAATCCCAGCTGTAGCACTAAACCTGCTCTCTTCAAGAGGATTAACACTAATCTTGACCAGGCCACTTCTAACCCCTGAAGCGGCTGCCTTCAGCATCAAGTCCAAAGAACTTAGCATGGACTATAGAACTCACCACACCCTGCTTCCTGCTTCCCTCCCTCTGTTTCCTCTTGCACTTTCCTTGCCCCAGCAACCTACTGCCCCCCAACCTCTTGCCCTGGCTCTTGCTGTCCTTTCTACTTGGAAGAGCATCCTTTCCCCTCCATCTTTTTCATTCCTTTAACATATATGCATGGAGTGCCCCATTCTGTGCAGCATTGTGCTAAGCCTGTGAGGGTTCAATCCCTTCTAATCCCTACCCCTCTAAGGAAGAGTGGGTCCATGCTTCTTTATCTTTCAGACTCAGCTAAGGTGTGGTCCCTTCCAGGAACTCTTACGTGACAGCCCCCACACCCACAAAGTCATGCCTCCTCTCTGCTCACATGATGATTTGGGCAGGTGTCCCCAAGCCAAGAGGGAAGCCCGAGCACTGCATCCCAGCACATTCAGCCTGTTTCAGACACTGTCCCAGGTCTTCCTGTCTGCTACCTAATCCTGAAAATGACAATACAAAACATTCCTTGAATTAAGAGTTCTGCGTACCAGAATTCCTTTGGCCTCTTCAATTTCCTGATTTGGGAGTATCTCTCTCTCTCTCTGCACTCCATTCATTCACCAGTGGTTTGCTGAGCATCTGAGATAGGCTGAGCACTGTTCTTAGTGCTGGGGGTGCAGTTGCCTAGGATACAGGCATCACTGCCATCATGAGACTAGTGAACAGAGACAGATAGAAGCAAAGTAGCAAGTACAATCTATATTACAGCAGTGAAAGGTGGTAAGAAGAAAATTGAGGCAGAGCAGGAGCTGGGGAGGGGTCTCCATGTTAGATAGCACAGCCGGGGAATGCACCAGTGAGCAGGTGACATTACTGGAAGAACCTGAAGGGAGCAGGGAGTGAGTCACTGCTGGATCTGGATGAAGAACATTCCAGAGAGAGGAAACTACAAGCACAAAGGCCCCAAAGTGGCAGCACGCCAAGTGTACCCAGAAGAGGGAGGTGGGGCAGGGACATGAGACCAAAGATGTGCAAAGGGGCTGGTTAGATCTTCAGGGCTCTTAGGGCACAGCAAAGCCCTGGAGAGTTCTGAGCGAAGCTGTGATGATGTGACTTACAGTTTAAAGACATCATTCTGCTTCTATGCTAATAGTGGACAGGAAAGAAGGGCTAGAGATGGAGCATAAAGGGCACATAAACCATGAGTGTAGTGACCCGTAGGGCCATGAGGGCAGCTGGTCTGGGAGATGGCAAGACCTGTGTGGATTCTGGACATGCATTGGAAGTTGAGATAACAATATTTGCCAACAGATCAAATGTGGGTCACAAGAGGAGTGAAGGCCAACCTGAGCAAGAGCAAGACCCTGTCTACTAAAAATAGGAAAGTTAACTAGGCATGATGTTGCACAGCTATAGTCCCAGCTACTTAGGAGATTGAGGCAAAAGGATCACTAGAGCCCTGGAGTTGGAGGTTGCAGTGAGCTATGGTGATGCCACTGCACTCTAGCCCAGGCAACAGAATGAGACCCTGTCTCTAAATAAATAAATAAATAAGAAAAGTGGAGGGTGACTGGGGTTTTATTCTGAGCAACTAGAAAATTGGAAGAATAGAATTAGCATTTACTGAGTTGGAAAAGAACATGTTTGTAATAGGCCCATCAGGGGCTCTGTGTAGATCTGCACTTACTGTCCTGTGTTAGAACTTCTGACCAATAGATCTATCTCCTCTCCCAGACTGTGCATTCCTCGTGGACAGGAACATTGATTCATTTCTGCATGCCCACCCGAGCCCCTGCTCGGTTAACACACATTGACAAATGGATGCAGATGCATGAAAGAAAATGATTGGATAAGAGAGGCAGGGCGAGAGATGATGTAGCCGAGAAAGAACTGGTCAAGGATTCCCACATCCTACATTGTCTTGTGTGAGTCTCTTGACCTCTGAGCCTCACTGGTCTCAACTGTAAAACAACTACTGTCCTGCTTCCCTCACAGAGTAAGGACTTGAAATCATTTTAAAACTACAGCCACAGAGGATGCTACTGTCCCCTCTCCTTAGCAAGCCACTTCTGCTCTTCTTGCTTCTCATCTCCATCCATGGAATAAATTGAACAGGACAAGCAAGAAGAGGAGACATGGTGCTTGGGTACCTTCCTCTAGAGCACATGATGTTCAGGAAAGCAGGTGTCCCCAAGCCAAGAGGGAAGCCCGAGCACTGCATCCCAGCACATTCAGCCTGTTTCAGACACTATCCCGGGTCTTCCTGTCTGCTACCTAATCCTGAAAATGACAATACAAAACATTCCTTGAATTAAGAGCGCTGTGTGCCAGAAGTCCTTTGTCCTCTTCAATTTCCTGGATTTTATTTTCTCTCTCATAATATCTTTTTTAAAAAATACTTCTAATTACGATATATAAATTAAAATGCATATCCATTGTAAAAATATGAAGAGAAGAAGTAATAACTGTACAGAAATTCATAATGTCAAACTGGAAAGTCTCTCATGATACCAGCCCAGTATATATAGCTTAATTTGGATGAAGGACTTTCATTAGTGATCTCTTTTTAAAAAGGACTATATATGCATTTTGAGTGTTTATGTGTATGTGCATTTAGAAAGGTATACAGTAGCCTGCCCTTATCTGTGGCTTTGTTTTGCATAATTTTAGTTACCTGCAGTCAACAGTGGTCCCAAAAACTTAAAATATCTCAATATGTCTCTTAAATAAATAGAGCAAGAGACCACATTCACGTAACTTTTATTACAGAATATACAGCATTTAGTACTGTCCACAGTTCAGTTTCAGACATCCACTTGGGGTCTTGGAATGTATCCCCCAAGGATAAGGGTGGACTACTGTATACCAACATTTTACTGACATTTTTCTCAGAGTCATATGATTGAAAGGTGAACATATATTACTTATGAAAAGGGAAAATTTATATCTTAAATAGACAATTAAAAATTATTTTGTTCTACATAGACTTTATACATGTACTATGCTTTTAATGAATTTAGATTTTCTTTTTCCTTTGTTGGCTATTTAGTTTTAACCAAGATTGACAACTATACTCTGCTGGATTATTCCCTAATCAATTCTCCAGAAATTACTGAAAACTACCTTGACCTGAACTTGAAGGTAACTTTTAACAAAATTCCCATCTTGGCTGTCAATAGCCAATATTTAGAGAACAGAGATTATGTGCAGAGGAATTATATATGCATGCTCTTTGAATAATTACATTTTCTTTCAAGCAATTCCCTATGTTTTCAGAAGACTCTTGAACATTTTCCTAATGGGCAAATTGATCCCTAAAATTGTACAACATATGTCTTCCTTCTTCAAGAGAAGTATCAGGATGTCTTTGACTCTAGAAGGTTTGATGTTAGGAGGTGGCAAGTAGACAGGTCTGAATTTACTAGAACTTTCCGCATCTGTAGGTAGTGCATGCTGGTACTTCCATACCTAACCCTCAGGTTACTGGATTTAACCAAGAGCTACTGTCAGGGCCTTAAGCACATGGAAATGGTATTCATTGATCTTAGAAAAACGTTTGTTATGCTTACATTTAGTTTTGCCCCAAAGTTAATATCATTATCTTTTAAAATGCATATTAGCTTATATTTCACTTGCCAGAATCTTTCAAATCAGTTCATTGTTATATAAGACATTTTGTTATAATTTCGTATAGCTAATGAGAGAAGCATTAGAAAGGCCACGAAAATGCCTTAAACCACTTGGAGTCTTGGTCCTTCTAGCCTTTCTATGACTCCCCAGGTACTCAGCTAAAACAGCTTTTGAAGGGTTTGACACTTCTACATGGCATCTCGGGAAGTACCCAGAAGGGTCTTCTCCTGTTAAATGCATCTACCTTTTCCTTTGTCTGAGAAAGTGGCACCAAGGGCCTTCTCACTGGGTCACACCCCAGCGTGAGCAGAAACATGCCCAAATATGCTCAAGAATCATCAGAGCTTTGAAACACAGTCACTGGTCCAGGAGTCAGAGGCCTTCTCATTTTTTTCATCCCTCCACAGTTTCTGAAAGTTTTGTTTCCTGCTCTGAGAGGGGCCACCTTCTGCACATTTGAGTCCTCACCCAACACGCTGATTGTTCTGTTTTCCCACAGGGCGTGTTCTACCCACTGGAAAACCTCACCGACCCCCCATTCTCACCAGTTCCTTTTGTGCTCCCGGAACGTAGTGACTCCATGCTCTACATTGGAATCTCCGAGTATTTCTTTAAGTCTGCTTCCTTTGCTTATTTCACTGCTGGGGCTTTTGACGTCATGCTCTCAACCAGAGAGGTGAGGACAGTAAACTGATAAAGACAATTGGTACCAATGTTCAACCTTTTTATAAATATCCCATTGTGAGATTTTTATTCCATGGTTTTGATTCCTGGGGGCCATTTTAGGCTTTCACTCCCAGGTAGAAAATGAATGAAGGAAGGGATTATGAGGTGAATGTTGTTACCAGATTTAATATCCGCTATCTGAAATGCTTGGGACCAGAAGTGCTTTGGATTTTGGATTTTTTCATATTTTAGAATATTTGAATTATATATATTTACTATACTAGTTGAGCATCCCTAGTCTGAAACTCCAAAATGCTCCAATGAGCATTTCCTTTCAGCTCCCTGCAGGGCACTCAAAAATTTTTGAATTTTGGAGCATTTCAGATTTTCAGATTAAGGCTACTCAACCTATATTCACTAGGGAGTGTTGGGCTTCCAGTTCTGCAAAATTTAGGTTTCTTTCATGATAGCTTGCCACCATTCCAGATTACTGTTAAATATTGCCAAGACCCCCTTTTACCGTTCATTGCCTATGACGTTAGGTAATTTTAACTTATGTAACTTCTATGTTCCAGACTTTTCTCATTTGGAAAAGGGTGATAATAATAGTTCCCTACTCAAAGGGTTGATATGGGCACTTAAAAGATTAAATATACACAAAGTATTCAGACCAATTCCCAGCACAAAATAAGTGCTGTATAGCTGTTACTTATCATCACCATTATTATTATTCTTGGTTTTATGCCAGCATAAAGAGTTCTGATTGTAATCACAACTGACTCACCTACAATGACCAGGCATAGTACAGATACTCTTATGCTTTCTGTCACCTACCTCCCTGGTATGATGGGAGCACTGTCTACAGCCAGCCAGCCCAAAACTTTTATTGAGCATCTCTTTGAATCTTCTCATTCTATATATCCTAATTATATAAGTCATTATAAATCTTATGTTCAAAATGTCGAGTGTGGCGGCACCAGCTACTTTACAATCCTGAGAGTTAGACACTTCTGGCTTCAGATTTGAAATCCATTCATCTGTAAAGGCAAATCACTTACATGTAAGAGTCTTATATCTCATTGATCTCTGAAAACAAGGTCAATAACACAAGACTTACTGTTAATGACTGTAGAATGTTTACACATGGATTGTACATATGCAAAGGCTGTCTGGAAGAGTATCTAGCCATGTAATATGAAAAATGGTATTAATAATGTCTGGATACTTTCTGGACATCCCTTGTATAGTATATACAGTGTACCCAAGGTCAAAAGGAATATAACTTTCTGTGAGACCTTGAGCAAGTCACTTACTACACTGGGCCTCAGATTCCCTATGATTAAGCTATAAAATGGTAAATCACCTTCAAACACTAAACATTTTATGATACAATAGCTTCACAATTCATAAAACTGTAGGAAATGCTATATTTTTCCTGAAAAGACAACCCAGGTAAGGGGTTGAAAGACAATGACATGATGGACTTTATTTTCCAGATTTCCAACCACTTTGTTCAAAACTCTCAAGGCCTTGGCAACGTGCTCTCCCGGGTGAGTGTTCAAGGTTCAGTTCCTTGCTGATCTCTTTGACTTTCATTGCAGTTGACTTCTGGAAGACTTGTGGGTTCTTTATGTTCCTTTCTGGTACAATTATGAACCTATATTTCTACTCTTAAGAATTTTTTTTGCTTAATCCAATATCCATAAGTATTTACTGAACAGTACCAGTTAAAATACAATTAATGTAAAGTTACAGTAAAATTAAAGACATGGTTAAGTTGACAAACTAAATCACCTCTTCCTTCTGCAAAGCTCCACCACACTTGAAATACTTAGTTTAAATAAAACATTTATTCACTTAAATGATATATTTAATCCTTAAATGAGTGATTAGTGCCCAACCTGTGAATTCAGTAAAGCAACTATTAATAAAATGCCTTCATAGCAAACTAAGCATTGAACATAATGTGAGTATAGGCTCAGTTTTGCCCTTGAGTACAAAGAGATGTTCGTGTGACATCTTGGTTTTAGAGCAAAGATCTAACCTAAATGTGAAATAGTCTTTATTAAAGAGCTTTTTTCTATTCTAACTGCATAATGTAAGATTTCATCACCACAGACCACCCTAATTTGTGATCTCCCCTCATCAACTCACGACTCTCAATCTCCATTTCTTTTCCTGAACGTGGGCAGATCGCTGAGATATACATCTTGTCCCAGCCCTTCATGGTGCGGGTCATGGCCACAAAGCCTCCTGTGGTCAGTTTACTACCAAGTAACTTCACCCTGGACATCCCTGCCTCCATCATCATGCTTACTCAACCCAAGAACTCCACGGTGGAAACCATTGTTTCCATGGACTTTGTAAGTCTGGGGAGACAGCAGGGCAGTGTGTGGATACCAATCTTATTTCTGCCATGGACCACTGATCAGCAGTCCCTAAGTGCTGGCACATGGGGAGGTGATACATCACTTTGGAGTGAGAACAAAGCTGAGGCTGGAAGAGGGGCATCTGGTGGGATGGGAGCCGTGAGCACACTCCCATCCACTGTAAAGTTCCTTTCCTAGCTCTACTTCCTGTCTGCTCTTCCACCACCTCAGTTACATGGATAGCTAAATGTCTTTTTTCCTTACAATCAGTCAAGCAGTATGGAATTCCAGGTTTATTTGAGCAGGTGAAGGCCAAGTGTAATCTGATACAAGAAAACTAATACAATGAACCTAATCAATATGAGACACACACATGCCAAAGAGAGATTAGGAGAAAAAAGAAAAATCATTCAACGTATCCAAACAAAAGAGTATTCCTAGTTAGCTTCCCGGCCTCCAAGGTAGAAGTCTCAGAATATATCTGAGAATATAATTCAAAATATATCCTTCCAATAGTTTTTAGAATAAGACATAAAATTGGTTTTATGATGTTCCCACTGTAGGAAAGTACGGGTAGGTTCACTCACCTCAGAAATGAATACTTTTGTTGTCTGTAGGTTGCCAGTACCAGTGTTGCCCTGGCTATTTTGGGACAAAGACTGATCTGCTCCTTGTCTCTGAACAGGTAAGTCCAATTGATTTGAAACCTTAGTAATAAGTGAGTCAACAGACCACAGAGACATTGTGTCCATTGAATGAACAAGTGAATTTAACCACTGGATGAGCACAAGTTAGTTAAGCACTTCTCCTGTAACAGGCCAGAGCATTTTAAAGGATGGACTTAACCCAAAATTGCATGGTAAAGTTTTTCTTTTTTCTTCCAATTATAGTCACATTAAAATAAAAAGGGGAAAAAATAATTATACATATAATTCTGTAATGTAAGTGCTCATTCTAATGGTACAGCAATATAAACTAAATGATCTCTTCATCTGATTCATAGAGCATGACGTGGAGGAAAGAGCATTAAACTTGAGGGGTCAGGGAACCAAGTGCCAAGTCCCCGCACACTGTCTGAATAACCATGTTCAAGTCTGTTAGAACATTAAACTTGAGGGGTCAGGGAACCAAGTGCCAAGTCCCCTCACACTGTCTGAATAACCATGATCAAGTCTGTTAACTTCTTTAAGCCTCAGTTTCTTTATCTGTAAAATAGTGAAGTTGGACTGGATCATGTCACAGGTACCTTCAGATTCTGATGTTCTGATCCCATTGCCAGAACAGGGAATTTAACAAGATCATGCCCCTTGGCTAGCTCTCAAATGCACGTGAGGGGGCACGAGGCACAGACCACTGAACACCAAGTGCCATTAGAAAAAACCATCTTCAAAGACCGTTTTCCACCCCTATAAAGCTGGTAGCTGAAGTCAGACTACCTGTGGGGAAGACTCACAAAAGGAGCAGGTGGCCCAGACCAAATTCTCAGAAGGAAGAAAATGAAGCAATAAAACATATTTAAAGCAGAGTCAGAAAAGAATTAAAATACCAGTGTGGGGGCTAGGGGGAGGTAGGAAAGTAAGTCAGTTACCATAACTCAACATGATGGTTACAAAGACTATTATATAAACATGGAAAATATTTTGTATAAAGCCATGTTCAATGGAAAAAGGCAGAATATAAAAACTGCATAAACACAGGCACCGTCAGCTGTATAAAACAGCTTCCCATTTAGCAGAGGAAAACAGCTTTGCATTTGGACATGGAAATGAATCATACAAATGAGAAGACTTGTGTTAGGATATGGGTTTATGAGTGGGTTGTTTCTTTTCATTAAAATTTTCTTTGTAACTCTACTGTTTTTCCAACAAAAAGAATAAAATTATTCTTCAAACGTAGTGTGGTTTCCCTGAGAAGGTAGTTTCAAGATTGACCAAGGCCTTCAAAGCAGAGCTGACTTCTCTTTGAGGCTCAATGGATGCTATAGGAGCCTGTGAAAATATTTTAATATATTTTAAAATAAGAATTTAAAGAATAAACACAATCAAAACTTATCTTTATATCTATACAGTTTTAAATTATAATTTTTTAATTTTTTTTTTTTCCAGCAGAGGGTTCCCACCCACTGCAAGGCAAAAGTGCCTCAGGCCTGCAGCAATTGTCGGTGGGTCTATCTCTAGATCAAGCTGATGAAATGCTGATTGTGATGGGGAACCTGAGCCAAGCACAGTACCTATATAATTTCACTTAAACCCTGCAACTCTATCCCCAAGGTCTGGCACATTGTCCAAAAAATGTCAATATCTTAAATGAATAGTTGGGTAGATATTATTACCTCCATTTTACAGTTTAGAGGGTTTAAATAACTTACTAAAGGTTACAGAGCTATTGAATGGCTAAGCCAGAACCTGAACCTGCGTTGGTCTCTTTGCAAAGCCATAGTCTTACTACATTATATTGCCTCTGATGTGGTGAAGAGCTAAGACTTAGATACTTGATCTTAGCCAAAGGCCAAGGAGGGATATGAGTTAAGACTTGGAAAATAAGACTTAGACTTAAGACTTAGGGAATAAATACTCTTCCTCAGAAGAAGACAGCCATGATCAGGGAGTCACACTAACTTGAAACAGCCAGCCTGTCCTTTTTCAATGTTAAGTATTGATAGAAGAAAAAGAAAGACTGGAACTGGGTGTCCTAAAATGGAAAAAGTACATCAACTCTTTTTTCATTTAATCAAGGAATTGAATGAAAGAAAGGACAAAGAAAGCCAAAGCTGTAAATATTAATAATAACCTTGACCTCTTTGGGTATGTTTAGTGAAGAGCACAATCTCTGGAGTCAGGCATACCTAGATTTGGATTCTACTTCAGTCCCTTGCTAGCCATGTCACCTTGAACAAGTTGCTTAACCTATTTAGTTAAATAGAACATTTTTTTGGCATTGCATTGATTGAGGTTTTGTATGCTCCCAAATTGCACCTCACCCCACTATCATCAACACACACACACACACACCCTACAAGCCCTCCCAAGCAACATAGTCAGACAATGCAAATACAGCTGACTACAAGCAGATGGAATGACTACCTAACTCCACTTCTCACAGTTTGGGAAGATAAATATTTCCCAGCATGAGCCATCTGGAAAGAAACCCAGAAAAGAAAACAGGTCCAGCCAGAATGGATTTACAGTTTCTATTGGAATGAGGCTTTGGAGAGTTCCGTGATGCTCACCTTGGCACCTGAGCTGACACAGAACAACACCCACCCTCCGAGCTCCTGTTGAAGCAGGGAGGAATGTCACAGTGGGGCAGCTGCTGTGGGAGGAGGAAATCACAAATAGAACCTTGTCCCAGAATTTCCAGGCTTCAGGAGACAATGAGGAAACTCCTCCTCCTTCAGGAGACATCAGGAAACTCTTGGCTTGGCACCCATAGCTCAGTGAGCAGGGCGCTGGCCACATACACCCAAGCTGGCAGGTTTGAGCCCGGCCCGGGCCTGCCAAGCAGCAATGACAACTGCAACCAAAAAATAGCCAGGTGTTCTAGCAGGTGCCTGTAGTCCCAGCTATTTGGGAGGCTGAGGCAAGAGAATTGCTTAAGCCCAAGAATTTGAAGGTTGCTGTGAGCTGTGACCCTACGGCACTGTACTGAGGGTGACAAAGTGAGACTCTGTCTTAGAAAGAAAAACTTTAGGAAACTCTTATTCAACAAGAGGGTCCTTTAAGGGCGTATTTGACACATTCCTTCACTCAAAACTCCTCATGGTTGGATTAAATCCACAGCCTGGGATTGTCAAGCTCTTCCTGTACCGCCCCTACCTCTCAAGCCAGCCAACTTCATCTCCCTCAGCTCTTTAAAATGGTCATTCTCATCCTCGGTGACCCCAATCCCAACAAATACTCCCACCCCAACCCACATTCTTTCCCTGCTCATCTATTCATGAATCCGTTCAATTAGAATTTGTTACACACCTATTATAAGCTCTTCACTGTTCTTAAACAGTAGAGAGATGGGTAATGGCAGAGAAGGATAATACCCTGTAGTCCTCAGACTGGTGAGAGAAACACGCCATCACCAGCCAATCACAATACTGGGTGCTAGAGATGTACAGACTGATTCTGCATAAGGACAACTTACTTTCCCCTGACATTGCCCTTATCATACACACCCACAAGCACATACCACACACACACATTTTAGCCCACACTGGCTTTCCCCCCACACACACACTGGTTTCTTTATCTTTTCACACATTTTCAGAATTTCAGCAGCAAGTGTGTGTGGCACAGAAACCCACAAAGAAGCACCTGACTACATGTCACTTCGCATTGTTCTCAGTTTCCAACAAACTGCTTCTCTCCATCCCTCATAACTACAGATTATAAATTAAAGTCTGCACATTGCCTTGTGCATTACTGAGCATAGAATGAGCACCTGGGAAATCTCTTAGCCTGCCAACCTTTTCTCCAAATGGCATCCAGAGAGATCTTCACAAAACACAGGCATTACCTCCCTTAAATCTTTAGTAGATTCCTTGCTTTGAGGATAAAGATCAAAATCCTAACAAGACTGGAAACACCTGACCTGGTCAACCCGTCTGCCTCTCCAATATCACCTTGCTACACTCTACCCAGCTCTCTCTGCCCTCCCAAGGGCAACCCCTGCCTGGACCTCTTCCCTCTTCCTTGCCCATTTTGCATATTTTTTCCCTGTTACACAAACAAGGAAAAGGAAACCATTTTGCCTTTTGAATCCTACTCATCCCTCGTATTTTAGCTCAAAGATCCCTTCCTTGGAAACTTTCTCACATCTACCAAACAAACTCAAGTTCCTTTGTCGCTTGACTCAGTGAACAAACTCCTTTCTTTCCTTTGGAGTCCTTATCTCTATTTGAACTGAAGCCTTAATTAGTGGAGTTATTTGATTAAGGGCTGCCTCCCCACGAGGCTCTCAGCTACATGGAAACAGTGGCTGTGTGTGGTTTTGCTCACAATAGTATCTCCAGCACCTGCCCCAGTATTGATACATATTAAGCGTTCAATAAATATCTGCTGGCTGAATCAACCAATGAATAAATAAAAGAAAACTAAGTGCTTAAATGTACCAAGCTCTGTACTCAATCCTGAGAATCCATAGGTAGTTAAGACTGGACCTCTAACCTCAAGGAGTTCAGAGTCAAAGGGCAAAGACAAGAGATCTTGACACAACTTTGACATTTGACCTTCATTATGTCATACTTGCTATATTATGAAGGGTCTTTGCACTTTAGCTCTGGTTTTCAATCAAGGCAGTAAAATTTTGAAACTTTTTAAGTTTTATTTTGTTTTTAACTGACACATAATAATTGTACATATTTATGGGCTATGGTATAAAATAGGCTATGTTTTTATATGTCTGCTAGGTAGGGCTGTTTGCTCTCTCTTGCTCCCTGAACTCCACAGTTCTGCCCAGGGGCCGGGCTTTAAATAACAGGTTAGGAGGATGAAAGGGAAAGGACTGAAGTCTGACGCCACCTAGTGGCCTGCATTGGGCTTATCTGTTTGTCAGAACCAGGGACAGGGAGTTTGCTCTTGGCCCCACCTGTTTCTCTGCCGTTAGTGAAAAGTGTCCGAAAGTGCAACTAACCTGAGCAGTGTGCCTAGAAAACTAAGAAGGAGGCATAATTAAGATGTCCATAGGCAGAAAGGACAGTCTGATTGATGGGAAACCCCAAATATGCTTAATCATAACAGGAGGCCAGACATGGCTTGGGCTTGTAATGAAAGTAAAGAAATGAAACTCACAGTTGTGTTCCACCATCATGTAGGCTGAATTTCTAAACTGGAATAGCTGTGCCCATCCTAAAAGAGGGTGTGACTGGGGGGCTTCCCCTCACGTTTTTTCTGCACTGCCTTCAGGAATGCCCTGTGGATCTGGTCCTTGCTTTTTCTGGCAATCTGTTTGAGCCTTAGTGCCACTGATGTTCTCTCTGATCCTTGCCAAATATAAATTTCCTTCTGGTTTTGGTTCTTTGCTGTCACTTGGAAGCCATCTCAAAACCTAATTCAGCTAATAACATTCTGTGAATATCTGCTCTTTAACCATGGTGGTGAGAGAGTCTCAGAATGGTAACACCTGAGTTAAATCTTAACGGACTGAAGGGAGTTAACCTGTCAAGGGGAAAGGGAAAGGATACGTCCATAAAGAGGACAGCTTGAGCAAAGGCATCAAGGCCAAAATTATCACATAATGTGCAAGGAAATGCCTCACACTTGTTTTAAGATGTCCTTTGGCCTTGCCACTCCGAAGTTTGGAGACTCTAGCCCAAAGTATATTCCCCAAATTCAAATGCAGTCCACATTAAATATAACTTATTTCTAACTGAGAATGGGGTTGACTTGTAGCGACTGGTGGCCATGAGGTCACTTTCTGTAGACATTTATAAATTTTAATTTTTCAAGATTTTTTTGGCAGGTGTGTTCAAGCCAGTGAATTTTTTAACCTTAGTTCTTTAGCACCTGATGAATAAAACAGCAGAGCGCCAGGAAGTTCAGAATTATTTAGGATAATATTCAAATTGGAGAACAAAGAGGGGAGGGTGGGGATATGGGAAATCTCATGTGCCATTTAAGTGACTTGGACTTTATCACAAGCCACTGAAGAATTTTAACCAGAAGAGTGCCCTTATCAGACATGCCTAAAATACAGCTCTAGGGGTGGTGTGGAAGGTGGGTCACAGAAGATCAAGGCCAGAGACAGGGAGAGTCATTAGAAGGCTGGTGCAGAAGTGAGGCATCCTTTAATGGACGGGAGCTCTAGGATGGCCATCAAGAGCTCTGAGGCCACTAATCTGCCACTAATATTTTCCCTTCTTGGACCTCAGTTTTCCCATCTGCAAATTGAAGGGGTCCTCCCTATCAATTACTATTTCTTCAGGTCACTAATACCATTGCATAGAAAATCAAGAGTCTGTATTAGGAGGACCCTATGGAGCAGCCCTCAACAAAATTGAGAAATAGACAATGTTGGCCATTAGCTTTCTCATCAAAGTCCCCAAAATATCTAGCGTCGGGATATGCTATCACTCACTCTCACCAGTTTGAGGGTGGGAGGACTCCTGCTGCTTGGATCTGCAGCAAATGCTCTGTTGGTATGTGACAAAGAATATCAAAAACATTATGTGCTTGCCTACCAGTGAGCATTTCTCTTAATAAAAATGGCTCTCATTTATAGACCAATAGGCTATGCTTGGCCTGTAAGCATTTTATGTATATGATCTCATTCAATTTTTACTACAGCCCAATAAGGCAGGTATTGTTCTTTTTAATTTTATTTTTTAATTACATGTGATAATTGTACATATTCACGAGGTACATAGTAATGTACTGTTGAATATAATGTAGAGTGATCAGATCAGAGTGGTTAGCATATTCATTATCTCAAAAATTTTTCATTTCTTTGTGTTGGGAACACTCAGTATTCGCTTTTGAGCTATTTGAAACTACACAATACATTATTGTTAACTATATTAGCCCACATATTCTTACTTAACCTTTTATAGTTGAGAAAATTCAGATCTAGAGAAATGAGGTAAATCTACAGAGTAAGAGGCAGAAATGGGGTTAAAACTCAGACATTATGCTACCTATACAGTATCTCCTTTTACATCAGGCCTCTTAGATAATGCTTCCCTTATGTGCCATGGTTGCAGAACTAAAAAACTGGTATGACAAATATAGCCTTCTACGGAGTATCACCTCGACTGAGCACAGGATTTAGAATCAAGCAGATAGCATTGTAATGGATCAGGAAGTTATAGGGTTGAATCCAGAACCAGATGACCTGAAAAGTTTCTTATGAGTGTTCTGCATTCCAAGTTGCCAACATTAAGTTCCATAAAGCAAATGCACTTGGGGAACCCACCTTGGTCACAAATTGCCTTTCTGTTTCTTAAGCAACAATATATAGGCATAGAAGATGTCATGGAACTCTATGGCCTCCCAAGCTCATTTGTATTTTTTTTAAATAGTGACCTTTTGAACAACAATATCCCCCTTCTTTTTTTTCTTCTTCTAAAGCTGTTTATAAATCTACCCTCCTCTAACCTTTTCCTGTTTTCTTTCAGATTCCGCCTCTCTCTGCCAGAATCCAATCGCAGCAATATTGAGGTAGGAATCAGAACACGCGGGGTGGGGGGCGGTTCCTTGGCAGTGGAAAAATGAGAGTTCTCTTTCTGTAGTAAATAGCAGGTTGTTTGTTTTTATGCATCTCTTGAGTTTTTGGGGGGGGGGTTGAGACAGTTTTATTTGTCACCCTCAGTAGAGTGCTGTAGTATCATAGCACACAACACCCTCCAACTCTTGGGCTCAAGAGATCCTCTTGTCTCAGCCTCCCAAGTAGCTGGAACTACAGGCACCTGCCACAATTCCTAGCTATTTTTAGAGACACTTTTTTTTTTTTTTTTTTTGAGAAAGAGCCGTACTATGTCACCCTCAATAGAGTACTGTGGTGTCACAGCTCACAGCAATCTCAAACTGTTGGGCTTAAGCGATTCTCTTGCCTCAGCCTTACAAGTAGCTGGGAATACAGGTGCCCGCCACAACACCTGGCTATTTTTTGTTGCAGTTGTCATTGTTGTTTAGCTGGCCCAGGCTGGGCTCAAACATGCCACCCTCAGTGTATGTGGCTGGCGCTGTAACCACTGTGCTATGGGCACCGAGCCAAGGGTCTCACTCTTGTTCAGGCTGTTCTTGAACTCTTGAGCTCAGGCAATCTACCCTCTTTGACCTCCCAGAGTGCTAGAATTATAGGCATGAACCACTGAGCCGGGCTTGAGTTCTTGATTTCTCCATGACTGTAGGTTTGAGCATTGAATGTCTTTATTACTCACTTACTGAACCCGTTAACTATTAAACAAGAGAGAAACTCTCCAATTTACTTTTATTTATGCAGAAAGAATTTTTTTTTAAATGCTCAAAAGACTGGTAAGACATTGTATCATGCTGGAAAAATAGGCATTCTCAGGGAGATTTCATTTTCTTAATAAAATCTCCTCCAGAGCTCAATCTAAAGCCCAGAACTAAAGGAAGAGTCCATATATAAATTATAAATCAATGATTAAGTTTGTTCTATTCATCTCCTAAAATTAGGTCAAGGCTGGCTGTCTAGATCCCTTTGTTGAGGGGTGGAGGTCTAGCCTGGTGAATTCCTTACTGGAAGAAAACACCCCAACATGCATTTTGGAAATCCCCTTTCCCCTTGTCGGCTTCAGGAAGTTCTGCTGAATCACTACTTCATTCTTTCATGAATAACCCTACCCCAGTGAAGTAAAGAGCGTGGGCATTGGTGTCAGAATGCCTGAGTAGAAGGCTGCCTAGTTCATTGGCAGCCCTATATAAATCATTATTAGCATTAATAGTATTTGTTTGTTTACAAATACTTATTAAGCCTGGACCATTCTAGACAAAACATAAAGTTTCCATTCCCAAGGCACTTACATACTAGAAGTAGAGTCAATTTACATTGGCTCTTACAAAAGGTACTTACATCCTCTGAACTAGAGTCAATTTTGCCACCCAAGGACATTTGGCAATGTCTGCAGACATTTTTGATTGTCATGATGTGGCGTGGGAGGAGGGATGCTATAGTCACTTAACAGGTAGAAGTGTGTGTGACAGGCTGAGGGTGACACACAGCAAACAATATATATATTGTATGTACTGAAAAATACTACAGAGAAAAGTAAATAAGTATAGGCAGTGCGAGTTGGTATGGAGCTGGGGATTACAACCTTGGACTTGTTGAAAGGATTAGCTGACATTATACACGAGATGCACTTGGCACCTTGACTACATGGTAGATATTAAATAAATTATGGCCATTGTATTTACATTTGTAATAATTATTTCCAGCATTGTGATGTCTATGTCAAGGAGCAGTATAGCATAATAGTTTTAGACATAAACTCTGAGGCCAAACTGCAAGAACGAACTCCTACTTTCTGGGACGGGTCACTTAATCTCTCACAAGGAAATGCTTGGGACATGGTAAATACTGAAATTATTACCATGTTCAACAGAAACAGCTATAATATAGAAATAGGTCTGGAGCCACAAAGTCAAAGAATTTAGCCAGGAAGCCAAGTAAGAGGCTGGAAAATGAGCCATGCCTGTCAATCCAGACACTGAGGTCTAAAATATCACTATTACCCCATTCACCCTTGGTTAGCAACCCCATGACATAGCCATTTGGTAGATGACAGACTATCATCAGTAAGAATCCATAGCTGACCTCCTCCTAAATAGTATTCACTGAGTCCAAAGAAGAGGAAAAATGAATCCAAGTCTGGCCTGTAATACTCACACTCTGGGAGGCCAAGGTGGGAGGATCGCTTGAGCCCAGGAGTTCGAGACCAGCCTGAGCAAGAGTGGGACCCTGTCTCTACTAAAAATAGAAAAAGTAGCTGGGCGTGGTGGCAGGCACCTGTAGTCCCAGCTGCCCAGGAGGTTAAGGCAGGAGGATCGCTTGAACCCAGGAGTTTGAGGTTGCTGTGAGCCCGACCAACACCATGGCCCTCTAGGCTGAGTAACAGAGTGAGGCTCTGTCTCAAAAAAAAAAGAAAAGAGTGCAAGTCTTTCAGGAAGACTCAGGTAAACTGCTTAGTATCAACAGCAGAATGTGCTAACCAGGGCATTTCTGAAAAAATGGCAAATATAAATACCAGGTCTTTCATGTATAAGAACTTGTTAATCCTGACAACAACCCTATGAGACTAGTATAGTACTACCATCTTCATTTTATGGTTGGGGAAATTGAGGCACAGAGCGGTTCAGTGACTTCCCTAACATCACAGTTACTATTTAAAAAAGGTAAAACAAGAGATAAATCCGATAAGTCTGACTTCAGGGCCACCCTTGCTAAGCTGCAAGAGGCCTCTTATGATTGTTAAGCATATAATATTCTCAACAGGTATTCATTGAATGAATGGATGTTCATGGTGGTTCATTTGTTTCTAAGATCTGAATCTTCCCAGGCACCAATACTTTGTTTAGGTTACACAACTATCATAGTTTATTAAGAATAAATTGGGTATTCTGGTGATGCCCTTGGTGTCCAAGCATGTGATACACAGAAACTCCCGTAACTGAGGTTCCCTGTAAATAAGGCAGACTGCCAGTTGGGGATCGTATCAATTGTTCTTGATTATTCTGATAGATGTCTGAATTGCCACATTTGCTGCCCCTATGTGGTCCCCTTGCCTTTGCCATCGCCAAGAACCAATGAGAAGGGAAGCAGACAACCATCTGGGGTGTGGGAGGATAGAAGGGAGGAGGGTGAGGGTGGGGATCAGAAACCCTGTGATATGTTTTTCTATACAGCTAACATGTCCTTGTGGGAGAATCTAGGCACTGCTTTCTATCCTGTCAGTTCTGGGAAAGTACACTTCCAAACCCACCACGGTACTTTCAAAGTGCCCTGATTTGGCAACTGATTCCATTTCCTCTTTTATTTTAGGTCTTGAGGTTTGAAAATATCTTGTCCTCCATTCTTCACTTCGGAGTCCTCCCACTGGCCAACGGTAAGGGAGTCTCAGAAAACAGTGTGACTCTGATTCAGCTAAATGTGGAAGATTGTCTGGGTCTTTCTATCCAGAAGCCTATACTTCTAGAGTGTTATGACGATTCCAGACCAGAGCCAGAATTTACAGACTTTGTGTCATCGATGATAGGGTTGCGAAATTAGCTAATTTAGGTATTGAAGGCCCAACCCTTGTTAGCAACTCCTTGCAAACTCGGCAAGAACGGCTAACTTTGGTTGAGTTAAGGAGAAAAGGAGAAAACACTCCTTTTAGGCAATGAAGAGTCTCCTTCAAGTCAACCAGAAATGAGATGATTTTCCCTATGGAGTATCTTTGTGATTCCTATGCAAGGACCATTAACTAGATGGACACAGCTTTAATGAATGGCAGTCCCGGATGTTCGCCTTGCACTGTAGTTGTTAGCAAACTGCAGTGTCTGGAGCTTGGCTCAGTTGAAATATTTTTAATATTACATGCAGAAATTTTCTTAGGACCCAGTAATCAGTTGTTTTCAAAATAAACTGAGCAAGTTGAAAATAGTATTTTTCCGCTGTCCAGACACACATAATAACTGGTGCATTTTATTTATTTATTTTTATTTATTTATTTATTTATATTTGAGACAGAGTCTCACTCTGCTGTCCCAGGCTATAGTGCTGTGGAGTCACAGCTCACAGCAAACTCCTGGGCTCAAGTGACCCTCTTGCCTCAGCCTCCTGAGCAGCTGGGACTACAGGCACCTGCCACAATGCCCAGCTAGTGTTTCTATTTTTAGCAGAGATGGGGTCTTTCTCTTGCTCAGGCTGGTCTTGAGCTCTTGAGCTCAAGCAATCCATCCACCTGACCCTCCCAGAGGGCTAGGATTATAGGCATAAGCCACAGCACACCAACAGGTGCATTTTTATTAAACATGGATAGTTAAAACAGTTCTTTCAAGAAAATGCTAGAGACATATCAGAAAGAATGGAACCATGGAACCAGGAAGAAGGAAAAGATAAATTATTTTTAAAGTGGCTTGTCAGTCTCTTACTAAAAAGTTTGCTGAAACCTCTATGCTTGTTGTAACCAAATACATTATATCTTGTTCTATATTTCAGCAAAATTGCAGCAAGGATTTCCTCTGCCCAACCCACACAAAATCTCATTTGTCAATTCAGATATTGAGGTTCTTGAGGTAAGAATGCAAATCTCTTCACTGACCTTTTTTTTTAGTGGAATAAGCCTCCCCCTGCTTTATATTTTATTTTGCCTGCTTCTGTTTTTCCCAGATTAAGGAATTTTATGAACAAAATGTTTCTCTCTTAAACCACAAATAACCATTACAAAATTGACTTAAAAACCAGACCGAGACCAATTTCACTTAGCAGCCAAATTTATTCACTCCACAGTACAAGAAGATGCTCTTTAGCATGCTTGATTTTACTTACTCCACAAGACAATCTGTAAGGCTGGGATTATTCTTCTTCCCATTTTATAGGCGAAGAAAGTAGAATTTAGAGAGGAGAAATGGCTCAGGTGGCTAGAAAAGGGTGTGGCTAGGACAGAAACCAAAGACCTTCCTCTGGGTCCAGAGATCTGTTGAGATCTCTTTCCTGACAAATCATTATAAACCTAACTTCAGAACATCTTTTTTCCTTTCTTTTTGGCATAGCTTTTCATTGAAGAGGTAGAAGTAAGTTTCTGAAGGAACTCTCCAATCCCGTACACTCCGCTCCCTCTTACTTCCCTGCCTTTCCCGGACCCCTTCTACAGCTACATAAGTCATATCAGATGACTCCAAAATGGCCCGTTCCTTTGTCTGAAGCACTCGCAAAGGGGCAGGGCAGGGCTACAAATGCAGCAGAAGCTGGTAAAGAAACCATTTCCTCATCGCCCTTCAGGCAAACCCAGATGTGTCCAAGGTTTGACCATATCTTCATTGTTGCATCCTTTCCAGGGTTTCCTTTTGATTTCCACTGACCTGAAGTATGAAACATCCTCAAAACAGCCGCCAAGCTTCCCCGGTTGGGAAGGTCTGAACCAGCTAAGCCAACAGTGGAGGAAGAAGTCAGCCCCTTGATTGTCATCTGCACTCCATCCCAAGGATAAACAATCTTAGTACCATAGCTACTGTAAACCCAGAGGGGGGAGACAGTGCATGCTGGAATTTTAAGGCTCCGTGTGAATTGCTTAGGCAGAAAGTTTCTCTTCTCAAGCCTTCAGGGACCTAGAACATGGCAAGCTGTGTTAGAGGGCTGAATAGAGGTGTTTGAATGTGAGTGTATGCATGCTGAGTGTGCCTGTGTTTGTGTTTGTTCGGGACAAGAAAGATTCTGAGACAAGAGCTAAGCAAGTATTTTGAACAGGTGGGTGAGAAACTCTTAAGTCCATATTTATATTGACTGTATTTGTATTTGTTTGGGTGGAGATCCCTTCTGCTCTCTAGGGCTTTTCCACTACCAGCATATTGGATGTTACTTTTTTTGATGTTGTTTACTGTCCTCCTCCCCCAGAGCCTTCAGATGAGATGGATGTTATGTTTTATATTTGCTGTTACTGTCCCCTGTGTTTGATTAAAATTGTGTTCTATCAATGTCAGTCTTGCTTTTTCTTAATGGAGGAATTTCCTGTTCTGAATTGTTTTTAATAAGGCATAGAAAATGGATGATAATTTAGATTTTTCAATATTCACAAAACTGAATATTGTGCAAATGTCAAGGCTTGATTTTATTTATTTATTTATTTTGAGACAGTGTGTCACCTGCAGTAGAGTGCTGTGGCATTATAGCTAACAGCAACCTCAAACTCTTGGGCTCAAGCCATCCTCTCACCTCAGCTTCCCAAGTAGCTGGGAGTACAGGCGCCTGCCACAATGCCCGACTATTTTTTTTTGTGAGACAGGGTCCCGTTGTAGCTCAGGCTGGTCTCTACATCCTGAGCTCAGGCAATCCTTGCGGCTTGGGCGTGAGCCGCCGTGCCCTGAGGAAGCTTGATTTTTGAAAAGAATTTTTTTGCCTCTGAGATTTTTCCAGTAAGAAATAGGGCGACCCCAGGAAACTCTGGAATTTGTATCATTTCTTTATGCTTTAGGATGTTCCCTCCCCACAACAAATTCAATGAAAAGGCAGTGCAGAATACCAAACCTAGACAATTCATAGTTGATAATATGAATTTCACCAGAGCACCTAGTCAAAGGGGTGAAATTGGGGCAGAGGAGGAGGAGGAAGGAAGAACCCGCGTAGATAATGTAAAAAAGGAACAGTTACAACAAACTGCCTGGCAGGGCTTATAGTCGTAGGAAAGCAGAAGAGAGCCGCTCACAGAGTGCTTGCTGTGTGCCCAACTCCCTGCTGGTCACTCTATTTCATTTAGTCCCATTTTACAGATGTGGAAACAAAGGTAAAGACAGGTTGATCACTCAAAGCCAGTATATGGCACAGATAGAAATTGAATCTGAAGTCTTTCAGATTCCAAAGTTGCTGTTCCCTACATGAGGCAGGACTGGAAGCCGAAATCACTTACCAATAAGAACCACAGACATTGTTTGCAGAAGCAGGTCGTGGAGGTCTTAATCTGCAAGGAAGGCTGCACTGGGAAGCCTTCACCCTCGCAGCACAGGTCTGGCTATAACAAATGCCCCCCACAAGTGTTTGTTGCAAAAAACGATAAACTGCCATGTTTCAGGTTTTGGGACGCTCTTTTCTGACAGAGAAGTTACTTGGTGAATATCCACAATTCCTTCTGAAACAGCACAAATTTTCAGATGTGGTGTTAACATGTTTATCTTTCTCAGCGGCCGGCGTATTTTTTTCCCCTCACTGCTGGGGATGTAAACTCCAAGCCAATGCCTTCACTACAGCAGGTGAACTTGACCAAGGTGTTTTCATAACCTGCTGAAAACCACTTCCAAAACGAAGTGTAACCAAGATCAAACTAAAAGCCACCGGATTCGGCTCAGCGGTAACGTAAAGGAAATCGACTATTGGAGATAAAAGAAACAAACACCCACTAGGGGGCAGCCCAGCGATGGGTGCGAAGCCTTTCGAGCCTCGGCGCTCGCCGTCGCTCTTCCTGCCCAGAGCCGTCTGCGCCTGCGCTCTAGTCATTAGAGGGGGCGGTGCTCTGGGAAGCCGGACGGCGCGGCAGCTGCTTTTCGAAGTTTTCGCCATCGTTGTTGCCACCATGAGTCGCAACTATAATGATGAGCTGCAGTTCTTGGAAAAGATCAATAAAAATTGCTGGAGGATCAAGAAGGGCTTCGTGCCCAACATGCAGGTGAGCCGGCGGAGCAGGACCCGGTGGCTGGGCCTTCCCTGCTGCGGGCCCGCGAAGTCTCCCTCCCGGCGTGGCGGGCGTCCTCGGCTCCCGGGCTCTGGGCCCGCCCCCAGCGGGATTTCCCTCCTCCACTCCCCAAGTTGCTGAGATCGCCCAACCTGTGCCGGCTCCACGTCCCTTCCGGAGAGGTCCTCGAACCCTGAGGACCAGCCGCGTCGGGTGTATCTAGGGAATCTAAGTAAATATGACATTAGCGTTTACAAAGCAATCTCACACTTAAGTCTCATATAAACGCACTGTAAGATGTATTATGTCCCTGATTCTCAAGAGACTTCGGTGGTCTTTTTCCAAGATGGTACTGCCATTCTGGCGGGGAGTTGCTGGTACTAGAACTCAGATCCTGAGTCATGCTGAGTGGTGGTTATCTGCTGGGTTAGTTTTTTTTTTTTTTTTTTTTTTAATGGTATTTACTTACCTGTGTTCTCCGAACCAAGTTTCAGTATTCATTACTCCATGTTGGTTTTTAGTAAAACAGTTACGTACATTCCTTGCAGCAGCCTAGAAGATTAACAGTAGGGGTTGTGTTTTAATATTCTTCCCAGGACTTTGAGGATTGGTACATGACACAGCTTCCTTTACTTTACCTCCTTAGAAAGAATCTCAGCCACTTTACTTCTTTCTCTCATGGAAGGATATAACCCAGATGGAGACTTGGAAGCCTCAGAACAGATAATTTGAAAGCCTGGGCTCACTGTGTCTCTCAAGGCTTATCACCATTTGTGCTCATATCTTTTCGTTTATGTAAAGAATAGTATTTGTGAGGTTTGGGTGCACGTTAAAATAGTTATTAAAATAGTTTTTGAAATCCCTAAAGACTCTTTAAGTGCACCAAGGTTTGTAATCCTTTGTCTCAGTAAAATGTTCCTGGTAGCCATTCCACTCTTTCATTCAGTATCAAAGTTTATTGAACTGCAAATCACTTAGCCATACAGGGGAGAAAAAGTCCATAGAGATAAAAGTGCTCTGTTTCCAATTTGGCCAGTTTCTTTGTATGGAATCTGGTACCCTGAAGGAAGTAGTAGAAAATTTAAAAACACCATGGTGTGATTACTTTAGGAAATAGTAACAGACTATCATTGGCAGCTATTCTAGCTCAACTTTTTTTTTTACAAAAACTGCTACTAGTTCCATCGAGGAGCAAGTCTGATTCTTTACCCCCGCCTCTTCTTTGGGAATGGAGACTTGAAATCTTCTCACCTCTATGCTAAAGTAAAAGTGTGTTTCCATCCTTGCGAAAGCGTGAATTTCACACTAACAATTATCTCTTTTCCTTAATCTCCATTTCACCCCTCACATCTATACACTAAAGCTTTTGCTTCATTCCCTTAAAACACTTCCCTCCCATCCTTATGTCTTTGTCTTCAGTTCCTAAATGTTTTGCTGCTCTAGTGATGTCTCTTGTCTTTAAAGAGCTAGCTCATCAGGACCTCTGTGAAGCCTCTCCCAGCTCACTGGATTGTTGAGCCACTTCCTCATTAGATTCTTCATAGCACTGTGTACTTCTTTTATAGCACTTTCCTCACTGCACTCTAATTTTCTTGTCTGGGCTGATCCTGCAGTGGAAGCTCCTCAAAAGCAAGATCTTGTCATAGCGTTTATCTCCTCGAGCTTAGTAAGTTTTCAGTTAATGTTTAATGAATTAGTAAGTATGACCCACTGGAAACATTTTCTTTCAATCAGTATTAATTGTCATTCATACAGTGGTAATTAAGTCATCTTTTATGATAAAAGAAATTCAGTTGTTCAGATAATTGACCAAGTAAATTTTGGTTCTCCATGACTGGATATCATATTTGATCTCTGATAAAAAATATTCTGCACTTTGGTGTTACATAATTATATTTTCTGTTGCCCTTTGTGGGCCTCCTGTATTGTCAAGCTTCTTTAAAACTTCATAGGTTCTAGAACTTAGCACACAGCCACGTAGCTACATGCTAATTTGGGGGGTTTTAGTTACTATTTACCTGAGTATAGATTTACAAATCAACATAGACCACAAAAAAGTGTAATTTGCTATTGTCTTAAAAATGGAAAAAATTACTAGGGTCAGATAACCTCATTTTATGTACAGAATTCGAGTTTCTGATATATCTGGTTTTTCAAATTCCATTGATATTTTAGAAACTTGAGAGTAGTGCGGCCTTTGGCCTTTGAGAGCATAGCTGGAAGAGTTTATCACACGCAAGAAAATGTTGTATCTGTTGGGAGCTTAAATGTGGCTTTGAGATGAAGAGAATGAAACAATTTTTCTTTCACCATTACAAAATATATTTTTAAGGTATAAGTCTTTGATAGGAAGTTTTCTCCTTGCTTAGCTGTCACATACCAGAGGGGTAGGGTCAGTTGTTTTGTTTTTGTGTATTTGTTTATATGGGACACAAACTGAACAAAAACAAGACATTAGCGGGGTCATTGTCCATCACTGCCCCTCTCAGATATACGATGGTTGAGCTAATGTGGAAGCGTTTGATAAAGGAGTAAAGCAAAATAAATACTGTGCACAGTGTGTTCCGGTGCCTCTGTTTCCTATACCCATACCCAGATGTCGGTTTTTCTTTTTTGTTCGTACCAGGTTGAAGGAGTTTTCTATGTGAATGATGCTCTGGAGAAATTAATGTTTGAGGAATTAAGGAATGCCTGTCGCGGTGGTGGTAAGTACGTTGAAGTTTCATTTGTGGTAGTATAGTGGTACGTCAAATAATTGAAATTTAAAATATTGTCAGGGAACAAAAACTACTTGAAAGGAGACCAGAAAACTTACTTGTGACCACCTTGTTAAGTCACTTGGTCTGTAAGAAAGGTTTGGAGTTGGGTAGACCAGGTTAACAATAATAGCAAGACTGACCATTTATTTTGCACTTAGTATGTGCCAGGCAATTTCACTAGGTGTTTTACATAGCTTACCTCATGTAATACTTAAAATAACTTTAAAAGGAAGATGGGTAAGTCAAAGCTCAGTGAAATTAAATAATTTTAATTTGGTAAAGGTCACACAGCTTTTTGGTGGCAGAGCCCTAACTGAGATTCAAGAGTATCTGCTTTCAAAGCCAGCATTCTTAACCAGTACACTAATTAGCTGGTTTACTGAATTTCATTTATCTATAAAAGAGGACTCATTATAATGCCTATATTGCAGGGCTACAGCAAGGTTTAAATAAAATGTATAAAGCTTTAAGATAATACTTTAATGGTGATGGGATAGAAATGATCTGGTTTTGGCTGGGCGCAGTGGCTCACCCCTGTAATCCTAGCACTCTGGGAGGCTGAGGTGGGTGGATTGCTTGAGCTCACGGGTTTGAGACCAGCCTGAGCAAAATCGAGACCCCATCTCTACTAAAAATAGAAAAACTGAGGCAAGAGGATTGCTTGAGCCCAAGAGTTGGACGTTGCTATGAGCTATGACGCCATGGCACTCCACCCAGGGTGACAGCTTGAGGCTCTGTCTCAAAAAAAGAAGCTTCTTTTCCATTTGCATCTCAAATATCCTTCTGTTCTTTGTCATTTTACAGTTTTTGGCCAGGGGTGGGTTGGAACCCACCACCTCTGGCATATGGGACCGGCACCCTACCCCTTTGAGCCACAAGTGCCGCCCTATTCTTTGTCATTTTAGCAGCCCTGACCATTACCGGCTCATTAATGCAGTCTAGTGACATGAATCCAAGTAATGCTAAAAATCAGGCATGTCTTCTTTTCTAATATTCAATTTTTGTTTTCAGGTGTTGGTGGCTTCTTGCCAGCCATGAAACAGATTGGCAATGTGGCAGCCCTGCCTGGGATTGTTCATGTGAGTCAGAGTTCAGAGCTTTAATCGTTGTATTTATATTTCTTAGTCTAAAGTTTATTGAATGGATGCATGGGTGTACCTAACTAATCAGTCAGACAGTGACTTCTGAATATCTAGAAATATCCTAAGGAAATACTTGAGTCTGTATAGCATCTCAGTTTCTAAATGCCTTTGGCTAGAATCTATAACCATTCAAGAACCTTTGAGGTAGTTTTTATGTTTTCTTCTTTGTCATAGTAACATTATTATACCTTGATCAGTTGTACCACCCTTGTAGGTTTCACTGTGGCCCTACATCCTTTAAGAGGATGGTAGAGAAGGAATAGAAAAAAGTTTAAGGGTTAGGACTAAGGGAGGGAGAGGAGAGGACAGCATAGCTATTCTGGAGAGGACTGAAAAAGACGGATGGTGACAGTAGCAGTGATAGAACTGGATGGTACACGTGGGCCCCCACCCCAGTATGACGTTCATATGCCACCATTAGAGGTTGAAAATGGATCCATTCAACAGCTGTTTTCTGAGGCCTTTATGCCAGTTACTGTGCCAGAGGGCAGGTATGAGATGACGTGGCTTTTGCATTTAAGGAACTCATTTGTGTCTAGGCATCTTCATATATCTCTACCACGTTTGGCCTGCATTCTTCCTGTTAGTGACCTTTTCTAAGCCCCAGATGTAGAAAGTTGCAGGGGTCCTCAAGCTTTTTAAACAGGGAGCCAGTTTACTGTCCCTCAGACCGTTGGAAAGCCGGACTATAGTTTAAAAAAAAAAATAAAAAACTATGAACAAATTCCTATGCACATTGCACATATCTTATTTTGAAGTAAAAAAATAAAACGGGAACAAATACAATCACACCGCCTCATGTGGCCCGCGGGCCACAGTTTGAGGACCCCTGGGACAGTACTTGTACCATCAAGTGGATTTCATTAGTCTGGTCACTTAAAAGAAATGGTCTATATAAATTGGATATTTCTCTCCTCTTAACCTGGCACAACTGTGTTTTAAGATCATCTTTAAAATATTATAGAACATTAAGTTGGTTTGTGGTCTTCCTATACCATGTTCTGAGGCTTTTCTGTTTTGAATTCCCTTAATTAGCAGTCAGGCTTTATAAAAAGGTTTTTTTCTCATTGTATTTCTACTGATAGAGAAGATTTTGTGAAAACAGAATCTTGGTGTAGATTAGATTTAAGAATCAGTGCCAGGTCTATCAGGCAACCAGAGTCTCAGGTGGAAACATCTGTATTTACTTTCCAATTCTCTTACAGCGATCAATTGGGCTTCCTGATGTCCATTCAGGCTATGGGTTTGCCATTGGGAATATGGCAGCCTTTGATATGAATGACCCTGAAGCAGTGGTATCCCCAGGTAAGTCACTGCGTGTCTGCTGTTAGGTGTGTAACTTTTCTCTGTGGACCTTAGCCTTTCTGAAACAGAGTACTGCTTCTTTTCTGTGTGCATAGCTCAGTCTGATCATACTCTATCATTTTTTCCTCACGTTTAATGAGAATTGATTGTAGACACTGAAAGATATTAAAATACCAAAGTATATACATATTTATTAAAAATTAAAAATACCACACGCTACTCAGACATTGGCTACAAAACAAATTAGTAAATTTACATCTTTGTGACTGATCTACCTCATGGGCCAACCAGGTCTCTAATGTTACTTAGCATATACAGCGTTATTATGATCATTGAATCAGTTCAGCTGTGTCAAACACTGAGAATACTGCTAAGCACATTGGCCATATCCAGTACATGTTTACTCGTATCATTGTTGTTCATTGTCTATACCTCTTGTGCTGTGGTAATAGGATGATTTCAGTGAAAACCTTCTATAACAGAAGTAAAAATCTTTGCTTTCAAAGAGTCTGAGTAAAAAATGAAAGTTTAAATAACATCTTGAGAGTTCTGCTTCTGGTAATGGTGGACTAGGTTGTTTCATACCAGTCCCCTGCTGAAAATGAGAGAGCCTATTTAATATTTAAACAACAAAAAAAATTCTGTCTGAAGTCATAGGAAAGCTGCTAAGAATAAGAATTTGTGAGGTCAACATGCAGAGGAAGAGAGAAAAAGATCAGGATAGGTGAGCCCAACATTTGATTGTGTTTTTCTCTTGAGGTAATGGCAAATTTCAGTCAGTTAAGAGTATAGATGATTTAAGTCGTCTAGGTAACAAACTTGATAACCTTGACCTGGAATATACATGTGTGGTTGGGTGTGCACATGTGCACCCAAGAAGTTCAAAATACATGTCTTTTTCAAGTATACACAGAGTTTTTGCTGAAATTACCGTATATACTCGAGTATAAGCCGAGTTTTTCCCGGCACAAAATTTGTGCCGAAAAACCCGAACTCGGCTTATACTCGGGTCATACAGGTTATTTGATTCAGTACGTGCACGCACCTAATCGAATGCACGTAGTCTCCAGTCATCTTCTGTCCTCTGCTTGAGGGGGCGGTGCTTCAGCTCAGTCCACAAGTCGCGGCTGAGCTGAAGAGGTAGGCGGCTGAACTGAGCTGTATTCCACTGAACTATTTAACCCACAATATTTAATGGCACATTTAATTAAGTGAAAACCCCATTTAAGGCAGTAAAGTCTTATAAATAAATGTTTATAAATCCTGAATCCTTATAATCGGGGGTTTTGGAATATAAGGATTCAGGATTTTTAACCATTTATTTACAATGCCTTACTATCTTAAATGGTTTATTCACTGAAGCTCTGTTTGGACATACAGATGATGAGGAGGAAGAATCCAGTTTTGAAGGATTTTAACCTTTGTGATTTAGCTTGATTACCTGCTAAGCTACAGTTTTCTGCACTTTATTTAAAGTTTTAAAATTGTTGTTGCTAGTTTACAGTTTTTCTTTAGCAATAAATATTGAAAAGCATTTAACCTACTGATTCCTCAACTATTGTAATTGTTTTGGGTATATATTTTTATTTTTGAAATTTACCAGTGGCTGCTGCATTTTCCACCTCAGTTTATACTCGAGTCACTAAGTTTTCCCAGTTTTTAGGGTAAAATTAAGGGGGTTGGCTTATACTCGGGTCGGCTTATACTCGAGTATATGCGGTAAACGTTTGGCTAACCTAATGGGGGGGGGAGAGTAAAATCTCTAATCTCATCAATCAGAAATGACAAAGACAAAATAACATCAGACTCCTCTAAATTTAAAAAATTCTAAATGAATATTACAAGAAACTTTATTCTCAGAAATATGAAAATCTGAAGGAAATTGATCAATATTTGGAAGCATGTCACCTTCCAAAACTTAGCCAGAATCAAGTGGAAATGTTGAATATACCAATATCAAGTTCTGAAATAGCATCAACCATACGAGATCTCCCTAAAATGAAAATCCTGGGACCAGATTGCTTCACGGCAGAATTTTATCAAACCTTTAAAGAGGAACCAGTACCTATATTACTCAACCTGTTCCAAAAGGTAGAAAAAGAAGGAAGACTATCCAACATGTTCTATGAAGCAAACATCACCCTGATCCCCAAACCAGGAAAAGACCCAACAAGAAAATCAAATTATAGACCAATATTACTAATGAATATAGATGCAAAAGTATTCAACAAGATCCTAACAAACAGAATCCAGCAACACATCAAAAAAATTATACCAAGTCGGTTTTATGCCAGGGTCTCAAGGCTGGCTCAATATACATAAATCTATAAACATAATTCAGCACATAAACAAATTAAAAAACAAAGACCACATGATTCTCTCAATTGATGCAGAAAAAGCTTTTGATAATATCCAGCATCCCTTCATGATTAGAACACTTAAGAAAATTGATATAGAAGGCACATTTCTTAAACTGATAGGGGCCATCTACAGCAAACCCACAGCCAATTATCATATTGAATGGAGTTAAACTGAAATCATTTCCACTCAGATCAGGAACTAGACAAGGCTGCTTATTGTCTCCACTGCTCTTTAACATTGTGATGGAGTTTTAGCCATTGCAATTAGGGAAGAAAAGGCGATCAAGGGTATTCATATAGGGTCAGAAGAGATCAAACTTTCACTCTTAGCAGATATGATTGTATATCAGGAAAGCACCAGGAATTCTACTACAAAACTTTTAGAAGTGATCAAGGAATACAGCAGCGTCAGGTTACAAAATCAACATTCATAAATGGGTAGCCTTTATATGTACCAACAATAGTCAAGCTGAAAAAACAGTTAAGGACTCTATTCTATTCACAGTAGTGCCATAGAAGATGAAATATTTGGGAGAGTTTATCTAACAAAAGACATGAAAGATCTGTATAAAGAGAACTATGAAACTCTAAGAAACAAAATAGATGAAAACATTAACAAATGGAAAAACATACCATGCTCATGGCTGGGAATAACCAACATTGTTAAAATGTCCATACTACCCAAAGCAATATACAATTTTAATGCAATCCCTATTAAAGCCCCACTTTCATACTTTAAAGATCTTGAAAAAATAATACTTCATTTTATATGGAATCAAAAAAGCCTCGAATAGCCAAGACATTACTCAGAAATAAAAACAAAGCAGGAGGAATTATGCTACCAGACCTGAGACTGTACTATAAATCGATAGTGATCAAAACAGCATGGTACTGGCACAAAAGCACAGAAGTATATGTCTGGAACAGAATAGAGAACCAAGAGATGAATCCAGCTACTTACCATTATCTGATCTTTGACAAGCCAATTAAAAACATTCAGTGGGAAAAGATTCTCTATTTAACTAATGGTGCTGGGTGAATTGGCTGGCAACCTGTAGAAGACTGAAACTGGACCCACACCTTTCACCATTAACTAAGATAGACTCTCACTGGATTAAAGATTTAAACTTAAGACATGAGACTACAATAATACTAGAAGAGAGTGCATGGAAAACTCTTGAAGAAATCAGTCTGAGCGAGTATTTTATGAAGAGGGCCCCCGGGCAATTGAAGCCGCTTCAAAAATACACTACTGGGACCTGATCAAACTAAAAAGCTTCTGTACAGCCAAGAACACAGTAAGTAAAGCAAGCAAACAGCCCTCAGAATGGGAGAAGATATTTCCAGGTTATGTCTTCAACAAAGGTTTAATAACCAGAATTCACAGAGAACTGAAACGTATAAGCAAGAGAAGAATAAGTGATCTCATTGCAGGCTGGGCAAAGGACTTGAAGAGAAACTACTCTGAAGAAGACAGGTGCACGGCCTACAGACATATAAAAAAATGCTTATCCTCTTTAATCATCAGAGAAATTCAAATCAAAACTACCTTGAGATACCATCTAACTCCAGTAAGATTAACCCATATCACAAAATCTCAAGACCAGAGATGTTGGCATTGATGTGGAGAAAAGGGAAAACTTCTGCACTGCTGGTGGGAATGCAAATTAATACATTCCTTTTTGGAAAGATGTTTGGAGAACACTTAAAGATCTAAAAATAGACCTACCATTCAATCCTATAATTCCTCTACTAGGTATATACCCAGAAGAGCAAAAATCACATATTAACAAAGATATTTACACCAGAATGTTTATTGCAGCTCAATTCACAATTGCTAAGTCATGGAAAAAGCCCAAGTGCCCATCGATCCACGAATGGATTAATAAATTGTGGTATATGTACACCATGGAATATTATGCAGCCTTAAAGAAAGATGGAGACTTTAACTCTTTCATGTTTACATGGATGGAGCTGGTACATATTCTTCTTAGTAAAGTATCTCAATAATGGAAGAAAAAGTATCCAATGTACTCAGCCCTACTATGAAACTAATTTATGGCTTTCATATGAAAGCTATAACCCAGTTATAACCTAAGAATATGGGGAATGGGGAGAGGGAGTAGAGGGAGGGGCAAGGATGGGCAGAGAGAGGGTGATAGGTGGGATTACACCTGTGGTGCATCTTACAAGGGTACATGTGAAACTTAGTAAATGTAGAATATAATTGTCTTAACACAATAACTAAGAAAATGACAGGAAGGCTATGTTAACCAGTGTGATGATAATGTGTCAAACTGCCTTTTTTAAATTTATTTATTTTTATTGATAAATCATAGCTGTGTACATTAGTGCAATCAAGGGGCACAATGTGCGGGTTTCATATACAATCTGAAATATTCTCATCAAACTGTTCAACGTAGTTTTCATGCATGGCAGTTTATAAAACGAATGGTGCCCCATGATCACATTAATGTACACAGCTATGATTCAATATTAATTAAAAAAAAAAAAGAAAAAAGAAAAATCGGTACAATGAACAAGAGACTATAAATTTTTATCTTAAAAGTAACTGTATGTCTTGTGTTAAAGATATCTAAGGATGTGAGAGTGTTCCAGTAAAGACAGAGAAGCAGCCCTTGAAAGTTTGGAGAAATGGCCCACATTTTAACACAGGTGGTGCTGGATTCTCATTTTCTGAGGAACAAACAGTCCTCAGGTGATCTGGCTTTGTTGAGTTATGGACAAATAAAGATAGTATTATCAATAAAAAAAAAAAAAATACTCTAAGCTTTGGATAAGGCTATCGTGAGAGTTAATTGTTTACAAAATGGCTGTTGTCTGAACTAATATGTTGAGAAGCATGACCCAATATTTGGGAACAGTTATGGAAAAGCTTAGAGCTTTAGTTTTCTAGGTCTTTGTTTATCTTAGCACTTATCACTTGGGTCAAACATGCTGAAGTATAACATTTTGGGGAAAAAGGATTGGGAACAGGGAAAAAAATAATAATTTTTGTATTATAGAAAATTTACAATATTTAACTTTATCAAATACATGTAAAATTATATATAACAGTGAAATTATTTTTATTTCAGATTAATATGAGGGTGCAAACAATTAGGTTATAATGTTTGCATTTGTTAGGTAAGGTCCCTGCTGAAGAACAATAAAAATTTTTAGGTCATGTTAATAAGCAATTACATGCCTCAAAACCTGCTTTTTAGATAACACTTTATATTGATTCATGCATTTTAAAATAACGTTTCATTGTTTCTGTGGTATAGATGAGAAAAGAAATTTCCTGAGGGGAAACAAATTTCTCTTATTCCAGAAAGCGCTCAAGTGAAAAATGTTAACAGCTCATGGATGAATTCATTAGAGCTAATTATAATAAACTGGCCCTCAGGACTTCACACTGCTCACGTCTTTTCTTTCTCCATAAGAAAACAAACATCATGAAAGTAGACATGTGTCTCTTTCCTTTACTATACTAGTTCCCTTTTATCTATAGTTTCGCTTTGTGAGGTTTTAGTTACCTGTAGTCCAGTAAAATAAGATGTTTTTGAAAGAGAAGGGGGGGAGGAGTGAAAGACTGAGAAAGTGAGAACATTCACGTAGCATTTATTAAGTATGTTATAATTGTTCCATTTTGTTAATTTTATCATTATAGTTAATCTCTTACTGTGCCTAATTTATCAATTAAACTTTATCATAGGTATGTATAAGAAAAAACATAGGTCATATAGGGTTTGGTACTCACTGCAGTTTTAGGTATCCAGGGAGGATCTTGGAATATACTCCCTGTAGATGAGAGGGGACTACTATAGTCCATATTAAGGCCTGGCACAGTGCCTAGCACACAGTAGGTACTCAAATATTTTATAAATAATCAACTAGTTTCTCTTGGCATATATTATAATGGCTATATAAAGAATTATTTGTACTGAGAAATTCACCAATTAAAGCATTTCCGTAACACATAGCATTAAGTTAGTGCTAACTAATAAATAAAGTATACAAAGTGAAGCCTCATACATCTGGAAGCCTTCAAAGAGAACAGGATCACCTCAAACTGAACCTCAAAGTGTTCAAAAAAGTAGTGACAGACATGACCTGACAGTTAAACTTAATGAAGAGAATTCGCTGAAATGAGACAGATTGTGAATTTTCATCTCTGAGCCCCACGTTATGTTTTCACTTGATGATGGTTCTATTCCTTTCGAAAAACACAGCACTGTTATCCACTGCTGTTCAGGATATTGGAAAGAGTGGAGTGCCAGTTTCAGGCTACTTGACCCTGAATGCTATGTTTGCTACTTTCTAGCTGTGTAATGTGTGCTGGCTCAAACTTTCTGAACGTTAACTTCTCGTATGTTTATTAGGAGCTTCCTTTTAAGACTTCTGGAGAAACACAGAGAAAATATATGTGGAGTCACTAATATATTGCCCAAACAGAGAATATATGCAATGGGTTGAGCTATTATTATCACTGATCATAGGTATGTGCGCATACATACATTTTTGAGATATATATATATATATATATATATATATATATAATTTTTTTAAGACAGAGACTTATTTTGTCACCCTCAATAGAGTGCTATGGTATTGTGGCTTACTACAACCTCAAACTCCTGGGCTCCTATCTATCAAACATAGAAGGGGGTCGTAGTCTACAATGTAACTGTAATCTCAAACAATCAAGTACAAGTGCTGGTCTTCCCTCAGCCTCCCAAGTAGCTGGACTACAGGCACCGGCCACAATGCCTGGCTACTTTTAGAGACTGAGTCTTGCTCTTGCTTAGGCTGGTCTTGAACTTGTGAGCTAAGGTGATCCACCTACCTTGGCCACCATGCCAGACCCCTATCACTGGTTATATTTATAATATTTTATTATATGCTCCTTACATCAAAAAAAAATTTGAATTTAGCATTCCCAATAAATATCTTCCTACAAAGAAAAAAGGCCCATATAAATTCACAATGCCTGAGTCCTTTCTATTCCCAAATCTGTAAAGACAAATGCATAAAACTTCCAATAACAAAGAGGTGAACTTTCAAAATCAAAAGGGCTTAAAGAGTTTCTTCTCTGACAATTTTTGCATGTGTAGCAACGAAGTTTGAATGGGTAATGCCAATTTTTCAGATGAATCATTTCCTTCCATTTGATTTATTTCCATTTCACAAGGAAGTTGAGAACATAATCCGAAAAATGGCAACTTGTGTTTCCCTCAAGTGTCTTTCGACTATCCCTTTACTTGACTACCTGCAAGTATGCTGTGCTGCCTTTCAATAGTCTTTCTGACTGATAAATATACTAGGAAATGACTTTTATGCAAGGTAATGGTTCAGCTTTATGATTATATATGATTATAGCTTTTTTTTTGAGTGAGAATCAAATGTAAATACAGTTTTTTTTCAATTATCCACAGGCAGTTTATTTAAAAGTTAGATTTCTAAACGTACATTATGTGAGGCATTTGTATTCAAATGTAAGAAAAAAAGTACTTTGGGGACAAACATAAATGATTCTTGATAATTCATTGTTTTAGCTTATATTGGCCACACTGCCCTCCATTGCAGATAATTGAATTGGCAGCATCAGTGAATACTGATAATGAAGGTAATAATTCTTTAAAATCTTAAATTGCAGAGTAGTTTTTTGTTTTGTTTTTTTTTAAGGCAACAATTCACAGGGCCAAGCACATAACTCAAAAACTATAAAAACTTCATTACACTAAAGTCAATATACTTCTCACAAAATAGTCTTTTGATTTTCTTAAACCCCGTTAGGAGCTGATGCTTGATCCCACATGAAAAGATAAAGCTTTGGGATCTTCTTTAGGCTCATTCACATAACATTTCTATACTTTCAATGGTTAGCTAGGAAGTTGCTGGCATTGCTAACAAGATCTATCAAACACAGAACGGGGTGGCAGTCCTACAATGTGACTGTAATCACAAACAATCAAGTACAAGAATTCTAAATGTGAGTGATTACTCATTGGCTGCAGGTTGATTCCCCCGGGGAACAGAGCTCAGAGTGTGTTGTGTGTAGTAAGGATTTAGGGGCTGTCAACTATGAAAGGGAAGTGGGGAAACAGGATTGAGCAGAAGGAGAAATTGAGCTGTAATGCAAGTCTGACCATGAGGGGCCCCAGTGGGAACTAAAATGGCCCTTCATGGTCTTGAGTTGGGGCTAAGAGGGCCAGCCATCCCCTCTGTCATTAGATATGGTCCACCAAATGAATGGCATGACCTTGGGGAAACTGGATTTTTGCACCTAGGACAATTCCTTTGAGGAACTGAAGGTTTTCTGTCAACAGCCCTCTCAATAGCTGGGATAACACATTCTTCACTGAAGAGGTGTATGGTTTGTGTGTCACAGAGCCACCACATTCTTCAATACTTCTATGTTACATAGCCCTCTTATTATAAGTCCTCATAGATCTTATGAAACATGTGTGGGGACCCCGACCATAGTCTCTGCATCCCATCATTGATGACTGCCTTGGACTATCAAATCCAGAAAAATGACAATAAAATAAATATTTGATTTACACAGCTTTAAGTAATTTATTAGTGAGAAAAATAATTTTTCACAAGATCTAATTCCAACTCTGTAGGGATTACACTATTATTATATTTTCTAAAATAGAACACCTGTTGCAGACAATAATTTGAATATTTCTTAAAATTATTGCCTATACCTAGAGCCAAAATTAGCCATGCCCTGAAATGGTGGCTACTTTACCTTCAAAGACTTATGTCAGTGACTATTTTATAACATAATCAGCATGCTTCAAAATTTGCAACCTACTATTTCAATGAAAGCTAGAGATAATCAGTACTGAAGGTCATCTTCAATGTATTTTCTTGCTTCTTGAATTCTAAAAGTAGGTTGTTTGGGAAACTGGCCTCCTACTTGTATGAAGTATCATCTGAGAGTGTCAAATGTTAAAGAATTAAAAACAAAAGTAGCATACGTTGCTGTCAATCAGTAGGGGCTTTGATCTGCTTTTTGTTGCAAAAGACATGATGCTGTCTAAATGGAAGGAGCAATCAGCCATGTCAGGCCTGCCACCAGGAACATTTGACACTGCCACACTGAAGGGCCATCCCGCAGGCTGAGCCAATCACTTTATGTTCAATGGAACCTAACAATAAAATACAGCACAATAAAAGTGTCCACTGAGAGTATCACAACATATAACTGTAAGCTGTTCTGTATTTTGTAGCCTTTCTAAAATGAAAAACCTTGACCTGTCTTTTCTCAAATGGGCTTACTGGCACTTGACAGTCTTTCCATTCCTACCCTCGTTTGGCAAGAAACACAGTAAGACATTATCCCACGGCGGACAGAAATGGCAGGGGAACAAAAAATAAAAGTGCCTTTGATTTCTGTAAACATGAATTGTGTCTACATGAATTGTGTCTAGCTTGGCCTTATGTGCGTTTGAAGGAATAGACAAAGGAAAAATAAGGTATTCTTTTTCCTTACAGAAAAGACAGAAAAACTGTCAGCATTACTCTTTTCTGCAAAAGAATTATTTAGTAGTTTTTCCAGTCAGATATTTCATTTTCATAGTGAAGATAGTAATAACTATAACTTTCTATAACTTATTAAAATCATTTTAACATAGAATTGTATTTTCAAAATTTACAGGGCTAGAGAAGATGGCTCTTTAAATTAAAGAAAAAAAAAAAGCTTACGAGAATGTCATTAATTCCTGATTTACATCTAAATGTTCTAGCTATAAGGATGAATATATTTGTTAACTCAATGAGTAAAATATTTCTAGGCACAAAAGTAGACTCTGATTTCTTTCAAGAAACTTAATTTACTTCTTTAAAAGAGCAACTGCACAGGCACTCACATAATCAGTTTAAAATATACATAGTAAAACTTTATTTGGGGATAGAAATATTAGTATGAAGAAGCATTTTCTAGATGGGGAAAAATAATCTTTCAGGAAGGCATTAATTTCAAGCAGTTTCTTCATGTCTGTTAGATTTTTTTCAACCCATACAAAGACAGAGATAATTCATGTATTAATATATACCCAACCTGAATTTGGAAAGTACCCAGCTTGACAATCTCCATTCATTTGCCATTTTAAAGGGGATAGGGATCTCCCTGAGACATCAAGATTATGTCAAGAACAGATAAATAGAAAGCTATCTTTTAAAAACTCTGCATTAAAAACTCTTCCACTCCAAGAAAATGGATACATGATAACCTCAGGGATTTCAGCTCTTTTTACATCATTTTCTATTCTTAGTAATTTTGATAAGCAATAATAAATATGTCTGGTACACTAATTTTTTTTGGACAAAATATATGAGCTATGGTGGTTTTGCTAAGGCATCCCCTTGTTACATACAAAGTATTTTAATGATGGCAATAGATAAAAAGAACATCCTTCCCATTCATGGTTCCATCCCTGAAGATTTGCAGCATGTTTCAAGATGTCACTCATCATTCTCCCTGAAGAGTTTTTTGTGAGCGAGTGGTATGGTAAGATACACATTTTTATACTATGGGTTCTGCCAAATCCTGAGTCTCAGCTTCACTGAAGGGCATCTTGGAGAAGGCTTTTGTAAACAGTTTTCCTCCCTTCACCTTGCACCCCAGCACGGTCTGTGAAATAAACAAGGAAGCAGAGCAATGGAGCCTGCTTGGGTCTGGAAGTCTTGATTATGTGCCACTTTTGATTGATGTCATGACAGGATCCTAGCACCCTCTGCAGAACAGACAGCAAATCAGGCTTATAGATACTTCAATAGTTTCAGAGATTTTATTAGAGATGGGAGTGCCCCAAATATCAGAGCAAGAAATTACAATAGTGGGATTATTGTTAGCAAGTAATTATGAATGTCAGGACTTGAATGATTCTGTGACAGGGGTTTTCATGACAGATTTAGGCATACGGCAGATTCACCACCGTTTATAATTTCTATTCCTGACATCAAGTTGCAGTGTTCTCACAATCAATGACATATGCTTCCTTTGAACCAGGGACCAATTATTCTGTTACAACAGAAAGGAAGCCTTCAGCAGTGACATCATGTCCTTGGAGCTTCAGTGGCTCACAATTGCTAGAGTCAGCTTGATGTGAATGACAGCCACAGAAGGGAAGGCAGGTCCCCACTGGCACAGCTGATGTTTAGTTGAATAATAAGGGAAAACTCACCAACACCCCTCACTCTCTGGTTTTTGGGTGGCAAACAAACCTGATATTACCACAATATGCTGCGTGAATAGTGACATCAGCTGCGTGGAGTTACTACCAGCTTAGTTATCAAGTTAAATACCAACACTAGCTCCTGGAATTTGCATACACTATCACATGTGTCATTTCAGTTCCTCTTCTCCACCTCATTGTGATTTTGTGGTGACAAGTCTTCTTTGTGAATTAAGATTGTATAAGGGGAAGAAATAAGAAGAGGAGGCTAGTGGAAGAAGGTGGAGGTGAGCCGATGCAGGGAATGATAAATAATAAAGTAAAAACCCACAAAGAGTAAAACAAATGAACTATACTCATTTACAACAAGAAAAGTAAACTTGGTAAATGCTTACAATAATTAAATTCCATTTTTTATCTATTTTCAATTTCATTATCTAATTCTGTATTTTAAAGTTCATTATCTATCATAATTACTCACAGTACTTAAGTATAGTCCTTAAACACGTTCTTATGTTCTGGAATGACCTCTCTGACTCTGGCTTCAAAGAAAAGGAAGAGTTTTGACAAAATATGATTCTTCACTTACAAAAACAAACATACAGGAGAAGAAAGTAAACTTCACTTGAGTAGTGTGCTACCTTTAAAGACCATGTCCTGATCCAAAGCATCAGTTGAAACATTTATCTCATATACTTGTTGTGTAGGCAAATTACCTTTTAAGCTTTATATAATATTAGATTTAGAGGACACACTCTTGTGAATCACAGATGCTAGGAAATCTTTTAGCTCCTTACCCTGCAATGTGGCTGTAGTGATTGGTCAAGGGCAACAGGCTTGCAATTCACTCCTGACAAAACTGAGAAGGCTATCGCTTTATTTTGTGACTCAAACAGCCCCTAGGCCAAACCTACAATCTTGTCACACACAGAAGGAAGTTGATACGAGAAAGCATGTTCCCCTAGGAAATCATAGGATTGAATTTTAATTAAATCAGTGGCCATGTGACAAGAATCTTACCAAGATCATAAATTGAAATTAAGATCCAACCTTGCCAAGCAATGGCTAAAGCTAATAAGTGCCATGTTGGCCTCTTTTCTGAAAACTATTTCATCTTTGCATTGAAAAACAATGTGTAGTAGCATTTTTCCCATAAAAATCTACATTCTTTATAGATATCTAACTTTGTTTAGGAATTATTTCAGTTAGAAAGTTTGAAATCAACACAGCAATTTGGAAAGTAATCTCAGCATCTTTAAATACCGACAATGCAACTATGACACTAACGAAGAAAATGAAATAACTGGTACAAAATTGGCTGAATGTTCATTAGATGCCAGCTACTTCACATGTATTTCCCATAATAATTCTACACTACGCTTTATTACTATCACTTCACAGATGAAAAAAGTGCAACTTTGAGTTTTGTCCAAAGTGACAGAAATGAGTTGTTTCTATTGTTCTTGGGGGCTTGTTTTAAATCATGACTAAATACTTAAAGGAAAACTTAGTAAGGGCCAAAATGCATCTGTATTTCTACACTGAGAATACTTAGCCAATAAAACATTCATATATATCAGTCTTTTTCACAATAAATATATTTTATTTATTTAATCATTGAAATGGAAGGTCGAGATTAAATGACTAAAGATTACATATATCTTCCAGAATAAGATGGGAAACTGAAATCTTGATTCTCAACCTTCTAAATCCATTCTAATAAGGTGAGTTTTTACCTACTTCATTAGCAATGGACAGAAATGGAAGAATGGTAAACATACTTTGTTATAACCCAGCACTACCAGAGTGGATCTTTAAGATAACTGCTTGCAAACATATTCTAAGCACTGTGCAAATGTTAACACATGTGAACCTATATGTACTAAAATAGAAAGTTCCTAACCATACTTCCCATCTGATATTCAGATGCTTCCCTTAAATAGCATTTGTTAAGAAGTTTCTGGCAATTGATCTCTTAAAAATGTTTGCTATAACAAAAGATTTTTTATAATTTCACAAGCCTTTGAGTCATGTTGCCCACCACTGGATTATTCATAATATACTATGTACATATATTAACCAACTTCCAGCAAGAGTTTCATACTATTGTTTCATTGTAGCTTCCATGAAGAAGGCAAACACAGCCTACTAATGAGGTGAGTGTACCCTGGAAACAAACTACCTGAGTCAAGTCATGCTTCTACACCTACTTAGTTCTATGGCTTCAGAACTGCAATTTAACTTGTGCCTCAGTGTACTCAAATGCATGTGAGAATTATAACAATAAAGATACACATGCAATGTGTCTTTTTTCAGTGTTAAATAATGCCCTGAAATATCTCAGTACTTTAATAAACATAATCTAATACACATGGCATGTAGTGCTGACATTAACACTCCCAAATCAGACATTCTTTACCTTTCTAAGGCTCCTAATCAGTGTCCTAGTGGGCTACCAGATAATCACTCTCCAAATTGCAGTGAATGGGCTTCTGTTTTTGGCTGTTTGTTTGGTTTATTTGGCTTATTCTCCGTTTAAAACTTTTAAATCTCTAAAAGCTCTTTAAATCTCTAAAATTAATTTCAAAAGATGTAGCTAGCTTAACAAAGCCCTTCAAGATTTTGCTCTACCTTACCTTTCCAACTATTTTACTTTTCTCAACAATGGTTGTGTCCTCTCCCCAATGCAGATACATGCGCACACACACACACACACTGCACACACACACTGCACACACACTCACCCACAGTCTCCCTCCTGTATCCTATAACCAGATTGCTTTCATGCAGCTCTCTGTTTAGTCTTTTCTCCCTTCTTTCCTTTTTGAACTTCTAAATCTTCCTACAAGATATTTCCTTCTTCTACAACATCTCCTTTTACTTCTCTTGGCTAATTATAACTTGTCTTCACTTTTCCTGGAAAAAAAATTTCCCAAAATATTAAGTGATTTCCTGGTCTGTGTCTATTCATACCTTACTATAGTGTTTGCCATACATAATGCTCTATAATTACCAAACTTCTTGCCTGTCTAATCTTCTAAACTCCAAGGTCTTTATGAGCAGGTATAATTTGCTATTTATACTTCCATTCCTGGAGCCAGCCAGTGGAGTATGTGTGTAATGAATAATTTGGGAATGTGAACTCTGCAAGAGACATAGACAAGACATACTCTGAAAAGAGAATTTTTGGAACCTCATCAGCTAATGTTCCATGACCTGGCTCACTGGAAAGGCTTCAAACATCACAGGGTATGGAGTTGACTCAGAAACATATGGACTGAAACAAGAAAGAACTTCGTATTGTTCCTGTCCTCACCATGAAATTGAAATTACGCTCTAGCTTATCACAGCCTCTGCATTTGAATGTCTAACTGTAGCACATCTATAATAGATCTAATGAAAGATACTGAAAAATCAGGAAAAAAAAAGGTTACTGGGATCAAAGAACTGAGAAAGAAGAAAAGATATCCAGAGGTCATACACTTCCATAGAGTGACTTTATTTAGGATGTGGCTAAAAGCATCTACCTTGAAAGGTCTATTAGAGAGTTCAATAAATATGACTACTATGGTGCCTGTGCATCTAATTTAAATATGTCAAATCCAGTTCCTGTGTTCAATCTTAAAAAAAGTCAAGCAAAATACTGGGCCATCATCATCCTGTATACTCTTGCTGTTTGATGTATTGTCCAGAGATAAATGGTACTAACTCTCGGGCGCTGTCTCAGACCTACTGAATCATAACCAGGAGGAGGTTTCACAGATGGGTTGTATAGGCACAGGTGCAGTGTGTTTTTTAGAAAAAAAAATCAGTATATCTTTCCTTTTTTGAAATATAGCAGTGTATATGGGAGGTATACTATATCTGCAATTATGAGGATGTGGCTAGTTATAATAAATGACGATAAGATGCAGACATTAAAGTATATTTATAAACATTACTTTTGATATGTGTAGTACTTACACCACAATGTTAAATTGGGGGGAAAAGGCTACAGGAGTCTATTTATATCTTAATCTTCTATACTTTTAGGATTTTGGGTATGTGCAAACAGAACAAAAGTTGAAAGGAAAAGACTAATAACATTACCTCCGGGTAATAGGATTATAGTTTGTTTTTTTGTTTTCATTTTTGCATATTCTGAATTATAGCCATTATAAAATACTTCTATATTTGAAACCAGAAGGTACTTGTAAAAAGATCCTTTGTATATGCTAAAGACTCTTCCCTGGGACAGTATTTTACAACAAACATCTCACACTAAGACAATTACCTGTCAAGTGGAAACTGATTTATTAAACTGTGATGTAGTCACAAGGTGCAACTTCCTGCATTTGTCAAAAATGAATGGAGAAAAGTTACATTTGATATTATAAAAGGGGCATCAGAATTTGTTGCTATGTAAAGAGAGGTAGATGAAGAAAACTATAAAAATAGTATGCTACTACTAATCTAAAACTGGTGAGTGGGTATCAATACAGACTCCAGTGCAGAGATATAAGAAGGATGAATTGATATTAGAATATCCTGTCCTACCTTAAAGATATTGAGACTAGTAGGGTGGTATCAAAATGAGTGCTATGGACTGAATAGCAGGTGATTTTAATCAATTCCTATGTTGAAACCCTAACTCCCAAGAAATGTAATAGTGTTTGAAGATCAGGCCTTTGGGAGGGAAAGCTTAAATGAGGTCATGCTGGGGGTGTGAAGTTTATGATCAGATTAGTGGACACCAGACAGCTTTCATCATTCATATATATATATATGGATACAATGAGAAGACCACCATCTGCAAACCAGGAGGAAAGCTCCTCACCAGAATTCAACCACTATCACCCAAATCTTGAGTGGTGAAAAATAAATTTCTACTGTGTAAGCCACCCAGGCTATTGTATTTTGAATACAGCAGTTGAAACAGGCTGACAATGACTCAGAAATCAATTTGAGGAGTTTCCCACTGATATCTTCAAAGGGGACCATTTGAGCACCAATCAAAAAGATAACCCCAATAGATTGAAATATAGCAAATTTCTTTTGTTCTAAGAGTTCATAATGACACTCAAAACAAAATAAAACACAAAACAAAAACCTTTACTTGTCACTTTAAAAAATATTAGGGAAGGAAATTATTATATTTAATTACAAAGAGAAAGAATTAAACATTTATATGAACTTTCCTATATGTGGATAAACTATATCATGTGTCACTGAAAAGTTGAAAAAATTGAAATTACTCTTTATACAATTATTAAAGCTAATAAATGAGGACAATATATCCATTTCTAAAGGATTAATGGATCTTAATGATGGTCTAAAAAGACGCTTGAGTCACATAAAATGAGACAAGACACAATATCCCTCTTGACCGTACCACCTATGAAGTAATTTTTCCAAACCTCAAAGTTTATCAATTCACAAGAAACAGATAGTGGAGGAATACACTATATTTTCTATAGAAATGCTACAGAAAATTTTAAACTGTAGCCCACTCTACAGGACAAATAACTTGGTTTCTTATGTTTTAAAAACTGTAAGTGCAAAAAAGAGAGATGAAGACATGACTTTTGTTTTTGAGACAGAATCTCACTTAGTCACCCTTGGTAGAGTGCTGTGGTGTCACAGCTCACAGCAACCTCAAACTCTTGGGCTTAAGCAATTCTCTTCCTTCAGTCTCCCAGTAGCTGGGCCTACAGGTGCCTGCCACAAAGCCCGGCTATTTGTTGTTTGCTGTTTAGCTGGCCTGGGCCAGATTTGAACCCACCATCCTTGGTGTATGTGGCTGGCATTGTAACCACTGTGCTATGGGCGCCAAGCCGAAGACATGACTTATAAACAAGATTTAAGACATACATCATCCAGTCACATGTGTAGATATTATTTAAATCCTGAGTCAAACAAACTGAAACTTTAAGAGAAAATCTGAACATTGAGTAATAACAATATTAATGGAGGCATTAATTTTAGCATTGGGCCTATGCTTTTTTTAGTGTATATTTAAGAGATACATGCAGATATATGTACAAATATCATAATTTCAATTTTGGTCAAAATAATATGTTAGGAAAAGGAGTGAATATAATTATAGATGAAACAAAAATATCCATGAATAAATATTTGCTGGGTAACGGGACAAGGGTGTACATTATATTATGTGCTCTATCTTTTTATATGTCTGATTTTTTAAATTTTTTTTATTTTTACATATACATGTGTTTATTAGGTTTCCATTTTTTGCCTTCACAAAATTAAAGAGGCTTAAAATTTGATAACAATAACAATGTTTAAGATAAGGTCTAGAAACAAAAACCTCGTAAAGAATGAACAAACATAAATACATTCAGAAAAGAAATCAGAGAATTGCTTAATCGATATATTAAGCAATAATAATAATAATAATGCAAAGAAAGTAACATTCACATTGTCAAATAAGAGTATGTCTATTATAGAATGCTTTGTTTGATTTTGTTAATACACCCCCCAAATAGAAAAATGACCAAAGCACACGAGTAGCTATCTCACAGAAATGAAATGGCTAATATATGTATTTTAAAGAGATGAGTATCAATATACAGAAACATGAAAAGAAAAACATAAACATATATTTCAGTTATAGATTAACATTTTAAAAAAGGAAGATTTAAAAGCTAGTTTCTAAGTTAGCTTATTATCCTAAGATCTGAAAACAAAGAAAAATCTCTGTTACTTCTGTGATATTTGCCTTACACTTTTCTCTTTTTTTTTTTTTTTTTGAGACAGAGCCTCAAGCTGTCACCCTAGGTAGAGTGCTGTGACATCACAGCTCACAGCAACCTCCAACTTCTGGGCTCAAGTAATTCTCCTGCCTCTGCCTCCCAAGTAGCTGGGACTACAGGCACCAGCCACAATGCCTGGCTATTTTTTGTTGCAGCCATCATTGTTTGGCGGGGCCCAGGCTATATTCGAACCTGCTAGCTCAGGTGTATGTGGCGAGCACCTTAGCCACTTGAGCCACAGGCACTGAGCCTTAAACTTCCTCTAAACAAAGAAGTGAAGTCCCACTTAGAGTTGAAATCATAAGTATCCTGAACATGACTTAGAGCAAGGATCACCCATCACAAATGCTAGCCTTTTAATGACCACCTAGGTCCCCTGTAAGGGTGTCCTTTTAAAGTTACCTTACATAACTGACAGTTTTAAATAAAATTTGTTGGAAAATGAGAGATTTTTTGTTATTGTTTCATGAGAAACCACTTGATTCTGAAAGCCTTTAGCTACCTGAAGCACATACAAACCGGCTTTAGACTAAAGGACTAACAGGAATTCAAAGAATCACATCCATTTCTGTGAATAATGGAGTTTTTGCAGGCCCATGTATGGTGAGATCATTTAGTCTCATTAAATGTGTGTACATGTGCATGTATCGGACCCCATTCCATTACCTACTTTACAGTGAACATCCAACACCATTACTCTTACCATCCTGGGGTCAAGTACAGGGGCATTTGAAGATAAGTATTTTATAATATTCTTTAATATGGTAATATGATTAATATAATTTTTTGAACCAAAAATGTGTAATTATATTCAAAGACTTAAAAGAATAACTAAAAGTAGTCTCTATGAATTATGTAAAATGTCCCCACCTTATTAATAAACATTAAGAATAGCATAGTCCACAGGAGTTCTTCTAAAATTTTGATACTTTGAAGAACAAATGAGAAGACTTGAGAGATGGTAATAGTAAATGATTGTAGTAACTTGTCCCTGGTAGATTTGTTTTCATGCTTAATCCAATATAAAATATTTTTTCATTTATCCCATATCTGGACCAACCATCCATAAAAATTTGCATATTTGAAGAAGTAAACAAAAATGTTGAGGAGCAGTCAAGCTTCCTCCAAAGACTACATTTCTCCATTTACCACATTCACAGCAATGGTATTGCAACCTGACTACAGAATTTATATGAAAAAGGAAAATCTGGTTTACAATACTCCGAGACACAAATTGCTTTAGTTTTATTATTCCAATAAAAGCAAGAGATTGTTGATTCTCTGTTTTTCTTTCTCACCAGGGACAACATTTTGCCAAGGATGCATTTGCTGCGTAGGTAGAATTCTGTGCATTACTCAGAACTTTCTGGATGCTTATAAAACTGAAGCCCTGTGGCTATAAATAGAATAACAGTAGTCTGAAGAAGGGGCATTAATTTTACGGGAATGTAGGCACAGTCACCAACCTGTCCCTTCAGGGAGCTCACATAAAATGAAGCACCAGTTATGAAGATTTCTGTGTGGCTTTTCCTTTTAGTTGCTAACACTGAGGTGCACATGGAATATGTCAGAGGAATAGCAATTACCAGAAGTATAAAAAAAAGAAGCTGGCAGAGTCTGTGAGTGAACGCACTACTAAGCAGAATGGCACCTAGGAGGCAGTGTGGCTAATACAACAAACATCTTCCTCCTCAGTTCTTAGACAATGTGTGAGATTGCTCCTTAAAGGAGCAGAGTAGTTATCTCAGTTTTTGTATATATATTAAGCATCCTTAATCTAAAAATATGAAATTTGAAATGCTTTAAGATATTAATATTTTTATAAAATTGTTTTCAGAATACACCATACGTAGACAGTTCCACATCCGATCTCAAGTGTTGGGCTATAGTCAAAAGACACAAATTTTGTATCGTGTACAAAATTATTTTAAAATTTTCTATAAAAATATCTTCAGACTATGTGTATAAGATATACATGAAACACAAATGAATTTTGTGTTTAGACTTGGGTCTCGTTCTCAAGATATCTTGACATTGTCTTCCATGAATAAAATACAAAACTATTATAAATGGTCACCCTGAGTTAGCTTTCAGTGATAATGCCAAGTCCCATTTATCCAGTTCTTACTATGTTCCATGCTATGTGCTAAGTGTATTTTTATCTTACCTGTAAGGTAAGATACATGTATTATCTGTACTCTAATCAGGTACTGTAATCAGGAACTATAATGCCCATTTTTAAGATGAAAAAGCTGAGAGCCTAATTCATGGGTAAAGTCACGCTGCTAGTAAGTGGCAGAGCTGGGATTAGGAGCCAGGACATGTACAATTAGATACCTGTGAACTTCTATAATTAAATGTTACAGGGATCAGGATCCTAAGGAAATTATTTAACAGAGGACCAGAAGAATTTTTAAAACATCAGTGCCTAGGGAACCTATATTAAAGACTAATAGGGAAAAGAAACATTGAAATCCCAAAGCCTGGTCTTCATTTAGAGAAAAACAACAGCCAATGACCTTTGGCCTTACCCTTTGTCCTTTGACCATCTCACCACTCAATTTGACCAATTCAATAAAAAAGGAATGAAAAAGAAATAAAAGTAGAATTGGAAATTAGCACAACTTCTACTGCGGGATTAAGTTTGGGATTGGCTAAATGAAACAAAAGTTGGCAATGTATATAAGCAGAGTGGTTCCCCAGTGCTATCTACAAAATTAAAAGACAATCCATTGTCTGTTACTAAGAGTTAGAAAAGCTTCACAACTACCTGAAATTATTATCTGATAATTCATAATGATTACTCTTTCACATGTAATTGTTACCTGAGAGCTATCTGAAATTTCACTTAAACTTTTGCACTGGTAATGAAAAGGGGAGGGGGAGAATGGGGATTCAGTGGAATGAAACTCTGGAAGAGAAGGACTAACATTTAAAGAGCCAAAATAATAATAAGGAGTAAGATCTGTATATGGAATAAAGTATCTTCTCCTTGATAAACACTAAGAATACTATTCTACACAGACTTCTAAGAAGTTAGAAAAGAAATTACATTTATGAAATATGTACTGTGTGTTAAGCTAATAACCCACATTATTTCATTTAACCTTTATAGGAATCTGGTAAAGTTGGTGTCATTAAGCTTTTTTTTTTTCAAATAAGAAAAATATCACAAAACCTGAAGCCATGTTATTTTGACTTTTATCAGTTTGTTTATTCTTTCTTATACTAAGCTTTTGTGAAACCAGAGTAAGAGTTCATTCCTTCTATACAATCCATGGGATTCTAATATGAACTACTGTATATACTCGAGTATAAGCCAAGTTTTTTTCGACACAAAATTTGTGCCGAAAAACCCAAACTCGGCACAAATTTTGTGCCCCAAAAACTCGACTTTTACTCGAGTATATACGGTAATTTTACTTTGGCAGTAGTAATAGTAAAACTAAAAAAGGAAGTTGAATTTTTTGTTGTTATTTGAACAAAGGTATTGTTTTTTAAAAAAACAAAACTATTGCCAGATACATGCTTAGATAAGTTATGAAAAACCACATCAGGAACATTTCTGCTTAAGCTCTCTCTGCCTGACTATTGCTCCTGAATATAACGTCATCTGCTCTGATTTCTTTTTATTTTTTGTATGTATCTCTTTTACTTTGTTAGATTTTAAAATTCAGAGGTGGGGTAAGGAGATGAACAGGAATAGTTTTTTGTTTGCTTTTAATTTTTTTTTTTTCTGCTTTCTCTTCTTAGCCAGAGAATGTGTGTGAAACACAATTAAACTCTAACCTTATACAAATCCTGAGTTACTCAGAAATTCAGAAGCCACCTATGTTAACTAGAATTCAAAAACCACAAGCAGGAAAATACTATGATCACTTGGATTTATATACAGATTTCCAAACGAATTTTTAGCCTTTGCTAACAATGTGTCTCAACCCTTAATACAGTAGCTCTTTCCAACTACTTCTACCATAATAACTTTCTCAGGAATAAGAGCAAGTTAGTCCTATACAATGTTTTTAAAGCCAATCTCCCCCCCCCCCCATTAATGGTGGCAATATATTTGCTTTTCTAGTTCTCTCCACAAAATAATATAGTAGTTTGATATAAAGTCAGAGGATTCTATGAAAGATTTTTGTGATGACAGTTGAAAATGAAAGAGAAATGTAGTTCCACATTTGGGTGGAAGCATCACAAAGGGACGACATAATTTGTCAAAATTTAATGAAAACCGGATATTAGAAGCAGAGGCAACTAGGATAGAAATGGCTACTTCCCCAACACCTGCCTCACTCTCCAGAGGGTATCTTGGCTGACAACAGGGGATGCACTCCATACATGTTTCAAATACTAAGAACCAATAAGCAAACACAAGTGTTCCCTGCAGAAGACTTGTTCTTGTCTTTTCATGTTATATTGAAGAGACCTGTGTGAGGTAACTCAGTTCAACTGTTGTTTTATAACTCAGTGATCATGTTAACCCTGGCTATAGTAATCATGGTTGAAAAAGAATGGGTATACTTTTTACTATTTGCCCTTAAATAGTAATGACTATTTAAGGGACTAATACAAGACAGGACTATTTCTGATCTCATTAAAAGGAAAAAAAACAGAAAACATAAAGAATTCGAAATTTTATCTTAGGACACACCAAAATCAATTAAAATCATTGTTCAATATATCGAAATCATCACTATGTGCAGTTTCAGTTTCAACCTAATTCACTAATTTCACTTTTTTCTCCATCAAGATAGATTCATGAAAAGTAAAGGTGAAAATAAAGTATGTTAAGCTTTCATCTGTGTTATTAAATATTATTAAGTTAACCCTCACAATAATCTTGTGAAGTAACATGAGTTGTTTAAAAAAAAATGGAGACATAAGAAAAATAAGTCATTTGTCCAAGGTCACAGTCAATAAATGAATGTGGACAGTAAATATTAGCTGAGTGGAATTAAGTTAGTGTGCTCATCCCGTTCCCCATCATTATCATTGGCCTGCCCACTAGATTCAGAAGTGCAAATGGCCACAAATAGAGAGAGAGAGAGAGAAAAAAAAAGATTCAACCATTTGGGGTAGTGAATCAGTTAACTAAAAATGCTTTTTTGACTTAAACACTATAGGATTCTCTTTTGAAATATAACTTTGATCACACTGTGTAGATACCTCTGATAGTTTTAATATCTCATGACAAACAGCTCACATTTCAACTTACATCCATAAAGCTGTATATGTATATATAGGTATCCTCAAAGAGGCATCCATATGTGTACAGATTCAGTAAATGGCATTATCCTTAAGGCATTCAATCATCTTAAATTATCTTTCTAATTGTCTACAGAAAATTATATTCATGAATCTGAGACCCATGTATTAGTTTGGATTTGCTCTGTATAGCATCAAACATGACAATCATACATTTTTAAGGAATGTTTTTAGGTGGGTAGATATCTTTAAATCATTCTAAAATGTTAGGGGATTAAAAAAAAGAAGGTTGAGAAGGGTCTTACATTTTTATAAGATACCATAATATTGATTTGTCATAGAGAAACAGCTCTCATCAAAAGACCACTTTAGTCTGAAGGTAATTATATAGAAGTGTCTTGGGCATTAGACAAAATGAGTCATGGTGTATGTTTATGGAAGTATACATCTTAATTATGATATCTAGTCAGCAACTTTAAAAACATTGAATAAACTGATCTTATAAAGCATCTTTCTATGCCAAAACATACATACAAAACTCAGACATTCAAGTTTATGAACTTAACCACTGTGTGCTTACATTAGTAACACTGTATAAACAACTTGGTAAGGGTTCATAACCTTGATATATCAGCGTCTCACAGCTATATTCGTGTCCACATGTGGTGGTGTCTTGTTGAGTGGCATTCATTATTGTTGTTGTATATCATTGTGAGATTATTAGAGGTTAAATTAAAGCAATGAATAAACATTAAGTTCTTATTAAATTTGGGGAGAGTGGAAGTGAAATCAGGAACATGTTAGTCCAAGTTTATGGGAATAATGTCATGTTAGTCCAAGTTTATGGGGATAATGTCATGATGAAAACAGAAGTGTACAAACAAATTAAACATTTTTCTGATAGGAGAGGAAGTCTTATTGACAAAGAGAGGTCAGGGTGGCTAGTAACAAGCAGAACTGAATAAAATATTCAAAAAATTCATTGAATTGTACACCAAAATAATCAGCCAACTATTCATAGAGAAACAGGAAAATCTTAACTGAAAACCTTAACATGGGAAAGGTGCATGCAAAAATGGTCCCAAAGGAGCTCACCAAATGAAGAAAAACAAAATAGAGTCCAAGTTTGCCAAGCCATATGGAGAGGCAAGACAATGTTTTAGGCCGTGTTATTACTGTGATAGAACATGGGTGAATCAGTAAAACCCTGAAACAAAGTGTCAAACTGCCCAATGGAAGTCAGCCAATTCTCCATAACCAAAACAGTTCCATCAGTTCAAATCAAGAGTCAAAATGATGCTGCTAGTATTTTTATATATGAGAGGAATGGTCATTTTAAATTTGTACCAGATCAACAAATAGTTAACCAAGTTTACTATTTGGAAGTGCTTTAAAGGTTGCATAAAAAAAATTAGACAAAAATGACCTGACTTTTTTTTTTTTTTTTTTTTCTGAGACAGAGTCTCACTATGTCACCCTCAGTAGAGTACTGTAGAGTCACAGCTCATAGCAACCTCAAACACTTGGGCTTAACCAATTCTCTTGTCTCACCCTCCTGAGCAGTTGGGACTACAGGCACCTACCACAAACCCCACTATTTTTTTGTTGCAGTTGTCATTGTTGTTTAGCAGGCCCGGGCTGGGTTTAAACCCACCAGCCTTGGTGTATGTGGCTGGCACCCTACTCACTGAGCTATGGGTGCTGAGCCTGACCTGAACTTTTTTGGCAACAACTCATGCCTCTTGGATCACACAAATGTACCAGCTTACATGGCATTATATGTGAGGGAATTTTTAGGCAGGAAACAAATAAACTGTATTAGGACACCTCCTTACTCACCTGGTCCCCAGTGACTTTTCCTTTACCTGAAAATAAAGTAAATATTCAAAGGAAGATATTTTGATACTATTCAGGACATCAAGGATAATATGATGACATTTCTGATGGCCATTCCAGAAAAAAAGTTTCAAAATTGCTCTGAAAGGTAGACTAGATACTGGCATCAAGGGGAGTACTTCAAAAGTGACCATAGTGATATTCAGAAATGAATATGTGGCACTTTTCTAGGATAAGTTTGCAAACATAATTGTCAGACCCTCTAAGTACAATGTATTTTTATTTTTTAGACCTGAGGCCTCACTGTGTTTCCCAGGCTTATCTCAAACTCCTGAGCCCAAGTGATCCCCCTGCCTCAGCCTCTTGAGTAAATAAAACTGTTGGTGTGCGTCATTATACCCAGCTCTAACGTAATACATGTTTTATAAAGCACATATAAACACTGAAGTTTAATCACTTTTCCTAAAGAGAACACAGTGGACGGAGGGTATTTGGCGGGATCTCACCTAATGTGCACAATGCAAGGTTACACTTCAAAACAACTAAGACTATCTTATTTGTCTTACCACAAAAAATGAGTGAGGTGATGGTTATGTTAATTAGTTTGATTTAAGCATTCCATATTGTATATCATAATCATCACATTGTACCCATATATGTATAGTTATTATTTAATAAAAATTAAGTTATAAAAAGAAATAGAGCATAATTCTTCTCAATATTATATTATGTTGTCTGTTTTGTCAAAGACCTATCTAAACTTTAAGCCCCCTTGGAGTTGGCAATATATTTTTATATTAACTAATATTAATTACTGTCATATTGGAGCAATAGAGCTATTTCCATTTGCAATGTGCTTTGCACAAATACTGCTAGGTGGTCTAGTAGAGGACTGAACAAATAACCTATCATATACCTTCTCCTCTGCTGCTGTTTCCTACATTGAAGTGTGGCCTTAAAAAGGAGGCTGCTGATCATGATGAGAAATGATGGAAGGGGAAATGCCTGGGAATCTGCAAAAAAAATCCCCTCTTAATTTGGGGTTACAAGAATATCTTGTGATTATTATAGGTTTCTTTTCTTTTGTTCCCTTGCTTTATTTTTAATGTCAGCAAGATGGGTCACTCGAGCATGTTCAGGTTCAAGTCAGTAAAGTCTAATAATGCTTATTATAGTTCATTGTAGACAAGTACTCAGAAAGTGAATACTGGCAACCTAAAATTATACCTGTTTAGCTCTTGGAAAGCTTGGCTAAATAGTTAGACATGCAAAATCAAGTCAAAATGGAAACATATGGTATTTTAAAAAATATAATGAAATGTTGCACATACACAAGATTTATTTTAATTTGTTTGATTGCTACCAGTGTTAGATTTCATAGAAAATCCAATAACTACTAGCATAAGATCCACATTGCTATATGTTGGAGAGAAGACAGTATCTAGAGATAAAAACATGCTATTTATTTTCAATAAGTGTCTTTTCCATTAGATTTAACTCTAGGGCAGAATTTGAGTCTCTGTCAAAGAAATCAGACCCAAAGTAAAAATTTACCCTGGTGCTTATACATCTTACATGACAGATGAAAGAAGACTCAATAAATCACAAGTCTCAAAATTAAGCCATTTTGTTTTTTTTGTTTTTTTTTCCTCTGGGTATTTCTGTAGAAATTCTTGACTTTCCTTTCTTAGAGGAGTGGAAATATGGAATTCACTAAACAAATGATTGGCTATTACAAGGAACCACTTGACTGGTGTTGACAGAAACCCACAAATAACTCACAAAGAGAGAAGTGACAAGGGCATACACTATTATTTCTTAATATAAGAGCAGAAAAGGGTCACTTTCTGGCCATATATGGGTCAATCTTATCAGACGATAAAGTTATTCCTTGGGTCTAGGGCAAATGTTTTGGAAGGAGGTTAAAAAAAACCCAACGATTTAGTCAATTTTCATTGTGATGCTTTCTGTGGCCTGGAAGACTTACTGCAAACACAAGAGAAAACTTTTGCTCGGAAAAATACTAACAAGAACTTTTATCTTAAGTTTAATGCTTTATTCTTCCACATTTTGACGAAAGTGTCAATACACAACTGTGATGTCCAAATATGATCGGCAGATTTATACAATATTTCTTTCTGCTGGTAATTCCAAGGAGTTTAACTTGCCTTTCAAAGCACAAGATACTAAAACTCCCTCTGGTAGTATACTTAACCACCCAAACAAATATAAACCTTGGTAAACATTGCACACAAAGAACATAAAAAATCCTTTTATGTAGCTTCTAATTATGAAATTAAAAATAAATTCCCATTCTTTTGGATTGAGATATAAGACATACTTTTAGTTCCATGAGTTATCCTGATATAAAAATCCAAAAAGAACAATCCTTGCTAGTCAATGGTAATGTGTTACAGACAGTCCAAACATTCAAACTGCAGCAAAAAGCAGAAAAAAAAAAGTAGGAGTTTAATGACAGAACACAAGTTCATACAGTTTAGAAAAAACAAAAAATACAAAACTGAAATAGTGGTATAGAAACTTGAAATTGTGGTACAGAACTTGAAATTCTGTACTTTCTAATTTTATTTTATTATTTTTTTTTGGTTTTTATTTATTTATTTATTTATTGTTAAATTATAGCTGTGTACATTAGTGCAATCAAGGGGTACAATGTGCTGGTTTCATATACAATCTGAAATATTCTCATCAAAATGTTCAACGTAGCCTTCATGGCATTTTCTTAGTTATTGTTTGTAGACATTTGTATTCCTCATTTAGTAAATTTTGCCTGTATTCATTCTAAAATGCACCATATGTGTGGCCCCACCCATTACTCTCCCACAACCCTAACCTCCCCTCCTTTCCCCTTCCTTTGCCCTTTCCCCATGTTCTTGTGCTATAGTTGGGTTATATCCTTCATGTGAAAGCTATAATTTAGCTTCATAGTAGGGCTCAGTACATTGGATAATTTTTCTTCCATTCCTGAGATACTTTGCTAAGAACAATATGTTCCAGCTTCATCCATATAGTCTCTATCTTTCTTTAAGGCTGCATAATATTCCATGGTGTACATGTACCACAATTTGTTAATCCATTCGTTGGTCAATGGGCACTTGGGCTTCTTCTATGACTTAGCAATTATGAATTTGGCTGCAATAAAAATTCTGGTACAGGT